>NCKU01001512.1:0-25109 GCA_003675995.1 Dinothrombium tinctorium | reverse complement strand
GCAGTTTCAATAGTGATAATTAGAGAAATATGCGAGCATAATTTTATTTCAAAAGTAAAACGCATAATAATAAAACGAGTGTTGAGGCAAAGCGGGCAAAAAGTTAGATGAAATCGATAAAACCAAACGATTTTAAAGTTTTTATTGCATTCGTCGTTGCTCAAAGTTTTTAGTAAGGTAGGAATTCCCAAATGGTCAGTGAGAAGCAATTTCGATTCTCTTTACGGAGAACAACTTTAATGTCAGTTAGATTTTTTGCTTAGGTTCTCGAGCAAAGATTAGTTTCTCGAGAACGAGCATTCGTAGTACAAATAACTCAATGAAAAATACATTTTAAGGATCTTATTTTAGCGAGTTTCACGAAGTGAAATAGGCTATTAATCTTGAATTTCTATCGGTCTGTCTGTTCTTTATTTCATTAAAGAAAGATTCATGAATAAAAATATTTGATAAATAATTTTAATATACAGTTTCGGAATATTCACTTATGATCAAGCCCTTTTAAGGTCTTTCAGCTTTCTATGTATTGATACTATTCTACCTCCAAAATTTTAACTGCTCCTAATTTACAAAGTTACGAAATTTTCACTAACTGACATCGAAATTATAACTTATGATAGTTTTATTTAAAAAACATGCCTTCATGTTTACAATTTCTGAACATTCGCTCAAAACTTATCAAATTAAGAATTGAATTTTTTGAGTAACTAAAAAGAAAAATACAGCAAAAATCGCAACATTGTTGAATATTTGAATCATCCTTCATTGTTTATTTTGAAACAATGCTTCGATTTTTGTCTTTTCTAGTATCGTTTCATCATTTGCTCTTTGTTCGTGTTGTTCTTTTCATTGTCATAATTAAAATTCGATTTTGCAAAAAAAAGA
The DNA here is from genome assembly GCA_003675995.1 of Dinothrombium tinctorium. NCBI lineage: Eukaryota > Metazoa > Arthropoda > Arachnida > Trombidiformes > Trombidiidae > Dinothrombium > Dinothrombium tinctorium. The sequence goes on along the minus strand of NCKU01001512.1, from coordinate 24,224 downwards.
ACTTTTTTTGTTCAAGCAGATTGCTAATAAAAGCTTCTCCTTTCATAGCAAATTAGATAAATTTTCAGCTTTTAAGAAACCTTTGTAAATTACATGCGATTAAAAATTTAAAGTGCAATGAAATTAATTAATTATATAATAACTTTAATTAATTACATGATAACATTCGGTATTTTAGGCTCTTTTGCTATTTTTTCGACTCTATTGATGAGAGCATCCATAGATTTACTCTCCTTCATACAATTTGATATCTTCTTTAGCCTGATTGCCATTTCAGTATCTTCAAGTAGACATTCAATCGAATTCAGCAATTCGTTTTCTTCAACTGTGAAAGCATTCAATTTTATCCCTACATTCATTTCCACAACTCTTTGAGCATTATCGTGTTGATCTCCAAACAACGGCATTACGATCATAGGCTTCGCATAATACAATGACTCAATTAAAGTGTTGCTGCCTCCATGAAAAATAACTAAATCAACGAGAGGTAGAACTTCAAGCTGAGGCAGGTAAGCTTCACCCCACATATTTTCAGCCAACTTATACATTTCATGAGAATGACCTCTAGACACAATTATCTTGTGTTTGCATTTCGCTAAAAGTTTGCAAAGATGAGACATTAGTTCAACATTATTGCTTCCAAGCGTTCCCATAGATAGAAATATAAGCCTTTCTCCTTCATTTCTGAAGCTTCGAGGAAGTTCGAAACTTTCTTGCCTTTCTCGAATACTGTGATCCAAGCCCAGCCAAGTGTCGTTTAAAGCACAGAGTCTCAAATAATCTTCTACCAATGGTTTCGGATAAATGTAAACATTTAAATTTGTTGAATTATGTTTGAGCTTGTGTTTCGGCACTGATGGGATTGAATTTTCTTCTAGATATTCATTTATTGTTTTCATTAAGTTTAAGTTTTCTATCGTTTCATTTAAAAGCTAAAATAAACTTTATCACAAAATGATGTTTGAAAAAAAATTTACCTTTCTCTTTGAAATCCATTCGCTTCTATCCGCTAAAGGCAATCCGAATGAAAACGGAGGAAGTTTTTCGTCGTTAAAAGCAAGAAGTGGATTAATTGAATGAACAAAAACCAGAGGCAGATTTGATTTGATTAAACTTGCTATTGGAAGAGGGAATTCAACAATTATAACGTTGGGTTTTACTCTCTTTAAGATGTCACTCATGTGTTTGTCTATGAATTTTGCTTGTTCTAAAGCAACAAAACAACCACTCATCAGCCAAAGAATTTGTTCATCCGGAGGTTTTTTCGAATTGTCACCGACGCTTTTTAAAAAATCACCAATTAATTCACTTTCAGTTGGAGTTTCTCCGTATATTTCCTCTTCGAAGCCCATTTTCACAAACTTTCCTTGCCACGATTTGTTTGTTGCGAACACAATTCGATGATTTCTTCGCTTCAAAGCAAATGCGATGCCAAGTGTTGCGTTAACAATGCCGACGGTATTATCATTGATACAAAGAATCGTAAGCTTATTATTCTTTTCACACATTTTGTTGCTTGTAAACCAAACACACACACACACATACACCTTGAAACGCTACTTTTTATGTCAATTTTAATGATGAATTCTCTCAATGTATGATTCTGTCTAAATGCAAGTTTCACATTTAACGCTGTGTAGTTAGTGAAAAAATTATTTTTTGTAAACACAGCTGTACACTTTGTTCATTTAAAAAGAAAGCTTTTCTTTATGCTTTTGAATTATTTTTGCTTTATTTTTAATTGAACAGAGTGTATAATAAATCAACTTTCAATGATAAATGAACCATAAGCGTATATGCTTGTCTCTTTATCTTTTATTATGTTTCAAAGTATGACGGTCGATTCTATAAACTTGATTAGATAGAAACACTTAAGTATTTCACGGCATACTCTACTTTAAATGCGATCTTATTTATTTTCACTTATGCAAAGAGTTTTTGAGTATATTACAGAAAGAGTGAATAGACTTTCAGAGCTGTAACAAAATGTTTCACACCCTGTCAATAAAACTAAATAAAACTGGTGACTGAATGCAATTTGAATGCATGAAACTCGTTCAGACATCGTTATATCCTGAAAAACTTAATGCTTGTCTTTTTATTTGTTCAAATTTTAAATATGAATTAATTTTTTAATACTTTAACATTTAAAATAAATACCATCGACTCTGTCCTTTTGAAAAGAAAATCTTGCTGCGGGTTTTGCATCTTATCTGCGGGCAACGCGCTAATTAAACTTGCAGATAGCGTGTAGGCAGAGACTTCAAATTTTGACCCCCCACTTTAAGCTCTAGTCAAATAATTTTGAAATGATAAAAATCAATTTTTGTGTTTTCGGCTTCTCTGTGGTTGTAAGCATACAATTGAATACTTTTATTACAAAAGGGCATATCCAGTAAATGTATTTGCATTGTTGAATAAACTCTCTTGTAATAAATGTGTTCAGTTATTTGTCAATTTGAAAACTTTTAGAGTGGCTCCATTTTCACAGCGATCGATTCGCAAAAAACAAACAAATGTCAACATTCAAATTTGGCGCTTTTCATTTGACATCTTTTCTGTGAAATACAAACTTAGCAAAAAGAGAGTAAACATATGATTTGTATTCTTACTTTGTTATGAAAATGGCGATAGTTTTTATTAAAAAACGATGAGATTTCGAATATTTTTTTTCGTACGAAACGAATGAGTAATTTTAAGCAGATTACACCTCATAATTGAAATTAGTGACGTTTGAGAGACACGAACGCTCGGCGTGTTTGACGCAAAGTCAACGCCTTGTTTTCTATTCTCGAATATTTCATCACATTTCGCTTAAAAGCAGCGTTATTTTCATTTTTTTTCGATAACCTTTTTGTCATTTGAATACTGTAAATAAAAACAAACGCGCGTTTTGAACGAAGAAAGCAGCGAAGAGAAGAAAACGAAATGGAAAACGCGAACAAATGGCAGGCGAATTCGTTCACTTCGAAACTCGAGTTAAGCATCTCGTGTCGCAACTTAATAAACGCCGATTTAATCTCAAAATCCGATCCGCAAGTTGTGGTTTATATGAAAGACTCGTTCAGAGGTGATTATTTCGAAATCGGTCGAACAGAAGTGATCGACGATAATTTGAATCCCGATTTTGTGAAAAAGATCGCAGTTGATTACAATTTCGAAACGGTGCAAAATTTAAAATTCGAAGTGTTCGATATTGATTATGGCGGTAGTGACTTCTTGGGAAGAATGGAGACCACTTTGGCTGAGATCGTCGCCAATAAGGGCAGCGAATTTGTCAGGCCTTTGGTCGGTATTCCTAATCGAGAGTGCGGTGTGATTATAATCAATGTCGAAGAAGTGTCCACTTGCAATAATATTGTTGAACTTGACTTCAGAGGACGTGAAATAAAAAAACTCGGATGGTTTTTCAAACCGCATCCAATGCTCGCTATTTGGAGATCGAACGAAGGCGGATCGTTTTCTGTTGTTTACAGAACCGAGTACAGATCTTATTCTTCGAATCCTATCTGGTCTAGAATCAGAATCAGTGTCAAAGACTTGTGCAATGGAGATTATGACAGGAATTTGAGATTTGATTGTATGAGCTACCAATCAAGTGGTGACCACAAATTGATTGGATCATTTTTTACCAATCTTAATGACTTATTGAAGAACAAAAAACCTCAAACTTTCAAAGTATGTTCATATTTCTAATATTATTTATTTTATATTTAAACTTCTTTTACAGCTTTGGAATGATAAGCTCAAAGCTGAAAAAGGTTTTGTAGAGTTGACCAACATTCGAATGGAAGAAAGATTTTCATTTCTTGATTTTATAAGAGGTGGCACACAGCTTCATTTCGTTGTTGCGATTGACTTCACAGCATCGAATGGAGACCCGAAATCAATCGATTCTCTTCATTACTTTGATCCAGTTTATGGTAAACCAAACTCATATGAGATTGCTCTTCGTGCCATTGGTGAGATTGTTCAATACTATAACGATAACGGCTACTTTGCTGGTTTTGGATTTGGTGCTAGAATACCTCCTAACTATGATGTTTCGCACGAGTTCCCACTTAACGGCAATCCCGCGCATCCTTACTGTCAAGGCGTTGAGGATTTAGTCGCAAACTATCGACGCACACTTTCTTCCGTCACTTTATACGGTCCGACAAACTTTGCCAATGTCATCAACAGCACTGCAAGAATCGCAAGCCAGTACCAACATGGAGAAAATTACTTCATTTTGTTAATCATTACCGACGGTATAATTTGCGATATGCCTCAAACAAAGCGAGCAATTATAGCAGCTTCATCTTTACCCCTTTCAATCATCATTGTCGGTGTCGGCAATGCAGATTTCAGTGCCATGGATGAATTAGATTCTGACGATAAATTGCTTTCAATCGATAATCAAAAAGCTAAAAGAGACATCGTACAATTCGTTGAGATGAATAAATTTTTGAATGGTTCTCGAAGATCAGTGATTTCTAAAGCCCAATTGGCTAAAGAGGTGTTGTTTGAAGTCCCTGAGCAAGTGGTATCTTACATGGCAATGAAAGGAATTAAACCTGTTAAAAGAAACTAACCGTTTTTCAATGAGATTTATATTTGTTTGTGATTTATGTGATGAATCATTAATTGTGATGATAATCGCCAAAGCCAGAAATTCCTGTCTGAAATGAACAAATTTTCTATCTATGTTTTATTGATATTTAATTTTGTTGTGAAAGTTCAAATCTATACTCACTGTCATACAAATGAGTTAAGTTGACCGCTTATAAAATTATATGACGATTGTTAACAAAAATTTTGGAATATTCATCGAGCAAAAATGACAAAGATGAAGATTTGCGAAAGGATTTAACACGATTGACTGGTTTCTGTCCAAATGAAAAGCAACAAAATATTTATCGATTGAAACAAATAATAAACATTCGACCAATTTCATATTTCAAAAACAAGCTTTAAAATTGCGAATAATGCTTCAATTTTGTCAAAAGAGCCAAATATGTTTCTCACTTTTTATATTTACACACTTCGTTGAAGTTGAAAATTTTGATTAATGTAAGATCAAATTTTTTGAAAATTTTGAATTTTGTTAGCTTTATTGTGCAACAAAAAATGAATAAAGTTTTTACTTACTTTTCCCTATGTAACTTTGTATTCAAGAGTTCATTCACTGCTTTGTCATGCGAATGCTTATAGATTTAAACGATTTTTACTAATTGTAAAAATTAAAATTATTTATATAACTTTCTTTCTCAAAAACATTTATTTTATAAATTTTCATAAGCGGTACGTAAATTTGAGTCAGACACTCATTTATTAAAGTCTTTTAAACTTGATTAGACTTCTTTTTAATCTCACAAATTTAATCTCACCTTTTCGTTTATTTTAATTAGTTTTTCAATGTCGACTAAAGTTTACGTCGTTCGCGTTCGAGAAAACGTTTCCACGGAGCGAATGAATGCGCTTTTTGATTCTTACAAAAATAGAACCCGAGTTAAACATGTGTACGATATGAGCTCACTGAAACTCTTTGCCGCTGAGGTGAGTGCTGACGTGAAGAATGATATTTTTAAAGACCCGCATGTTATCAAAATTCACTTCATTCAATTTCTCACGAAATTTCTTTATTTATCATAGGTTAAGTATATTGAACAAGAAAAGGAATACACCATTGACGATTAAACTCGCCTTTTTCAAGCGAACAGTTAATTATTTACAAGACAATTGTATTAAGCTTAAAATGGCTTTTCCTTAAAGCATGACAATTATTTTATTTAAAAAGCGCGTTTGGTGCTTTACAAAATGTTGTCAGATAAGCGCTTTTGCGATAAATAAATTCAATTAGTTGTGAAAATTCAAATAAAACCAATGAAAATGATGAAAATGATTTAAAAGATATCGACTTAACCGATCAAATCAAATCTAAATCAATTTGAATATTTTGTGTAAAGTGGGCCTAACTGAAACTGTTGAGTTGCAAAGTTATCAGGCTATCGAAATAACTAATAAAATCACAAATTGCATGCGATGAAATCAATTTTTTTTCATAATTAAAAAATTCAAAACCAGCGGTTGAAAAGAATGGGCCAATAGATTGAATTGAAAAATAAAAATATGACGGGAAATGCGTACTGTGATATGCGATCGATCGATTCAACTAAATTATTATTTTTGTATGTACCACTTATTTTTACTGTGTCACTACTTTTATATTCATTTTTGCATCCGAAAGTAATCGCACGCTGTACTTTTGAAATCCAAACATTCGCAGTAATATTCTCGATCGTTTTCGGCTGCAAACGTTTTCGTTTTCTTAATTTAATGCCCGACATAATCCTTTCGCAAAAAGATTTTTCTCTGCTCGCGATTATATTAGAATCATAGTTGACATTATTTCGCCAGATTTCCTCATTCACTGGTTTTGTTTTCGAACTCAGTAGCAATTTATGCATATGTTTGTGTTGGCTGATGTGCTTGATAACAGCGAATTCGAGAAGTGTTCCGAAAACGAGAATCATGCATACAAGCATCCAAATGTCGGCACCCTAGCGAAGCAGTCATTTAAAAAGCTTTTATCACCTCTTTTTGTATTATTTTTTCAATTCTTACTGTAACATAAGAAACCGGCGGTAATTCTTGCCGTATGGAGGCAAATTGTGTTACTAACGCTAATAAAGATGTAACACAAAGAGTGACACGACCAGGAATTGCGTCGAGTGCCATCCAAAACGAGAACCACGATAGTGCAACTATCAACGTACTCGGCGCATACATTTTAATGAGGCTGTTGTATATTTGGCGTTCGAAAATAAAATAAACCACAAACGTTGCAAATGTTTCTAAAAAATCAATTTCACCGAAACGTAATTAATGTGATTGAATTCTAAAATGTGAAAAAATGAAAAATTTACCATTGAGTGAGATAACTTCGCTTAAATTTTTCGACACATTAAGATTATAATTCAAAAGTTTTATCTCGTCTAAATCCGCAATAATTCCAGGTTTTGACCACTTATAATCTAAATTTGATGCATTGTACGAATCTAAAAATGCAAAATTTTGTATTTTATTGTTAGAAAAAAAATTCACTCACAACTTCGAAATATTCCAGCGCAAGTTTGAATATCAATCGGATAAGCGTGAAAATTCATCTGACAGGAAACAGTGGCGTGCAATTTTAATGTATAGATTAACGTGCAAGAGGTCCAGCTATAAAACTTAATCCACAATGTTTTAGAATCGGCCGATTTAGTTGGCATTTGCACTTTTTTCGCTGTCGCTAAATATGTATCCGGTATCCAAAAGAGATTCATGTTTTCGTGTAAAATCACTAAAATTTATTTAATTTTAACCAAGCGATGAAAAAAAATTAATTTAAATTATCATACTTTGCGAGCATTTTGGTCCATTGCATCCACGCTCTTTGCGAATACCAGTTTTATTTATTAGGCTTAAATAGTAATCGCAATAGAGTTGCGATGCATTCCACGAATGCTCGATGTAATAATCGATATTAAATTCCATATCGAGTGCATTGATTGATTTCACTTCTTGCAAATAAAGTGACACTGTCACAGTGACATCTGATAAAATAAGAAAGTATAATGAAGCTGCACGAATATCTTGTGAAAATAAATCAAAACTTACAATCATCTGGAGGCTTGTCAGTGTTTTTAACATCTGAGATTTCGATATCATCATAATCGTCGTCGCAAGAATGTTTTGTAAATAATGTTAATATAACAAGAATTGCGAGATTAACACAGAGCAAGTTTTTAAAACAAGAAAACATTTGAAAAACTCAATTTATGAAGAATTGAATAGTTCTATAAAAATGAGTTTAATAACGCATCAATGGTGTTTGGCGAAAATTGTTTGTTTGTTGCTAACTCTCGCAATGTTTTTGCACTTTGTTTTGTTTTTCGAACGGAAATCACTTTTTTGCGTTAGAAACTAAGGTTTTAAATCAAATTTCAATGTCAATTTTTTTTTTGCAATAAAACTGCAGCTTTATTCAAATTATTCGGCTACTCTTCCTTTGATGAACATTGACACAATTTCTTAAAATTTTAATTTAGTTTTTTTTAATGATGCGTTAACATGGTTAATGTTAAAAATATTTTATTTTTGCTTTAAAAAAAGATAAAAATAAAACAAAGATACAAGAAATGAAAATAAACTAAAGAAAATCAATAAATTCACGAGGGTTCATTAGTGAATGGACTATAAATTAAAAAGCCAATAGCTATCACACACAAGCCGATTGCTGCTGCAAGCGATGCCCAAGCCCAAAGAGAAGCTTGACTTTTTCCTGATTTCGCCTCTGTTTTGCTTTTCATTCTCGGTTGAGGCGGTATCGAATGTTTGTGCTGTCCACGCTTTGTTGTTTTTCTACTCGGCCGATGAGGTTCATAAATAATTATTTTACTGGTCACGGACTGAGCTTTTCTTGTGCTCTCACTTTCCTCTTCGTCTTCGATTTCGTCTACTTTTTGATCGATCAATTCTTCGGGCGTATGTTCAATTTCCTCTTTAAATGTTGCTTCAAATTTCTCCACGGGCTTCTTTTCAAAAGTTTTGCCTCTGATTTTAAAATAATTTGTTCTCCTAAGTTTTTGATCTGAAGTTTCAATCATCGCTGGTTTGACCATCACTTTCGCCTTTGTATCACTCGCTTTGCATACGTCAATCAGCGAACCTGTGGCCAAGTTGAAAAATTCGATACCAACATCTATCTCGTCACTCGCAGCATTCTTAGCGTCGACAGGCAACTTGCAGGAAATTGTTTCGAGCACTCGCTTTTCAAACGACGTAAGTTTAGCTTTATCCGCGTTAACGAAGTCGACGTCAACCTCAATACTCGGCACGCTGTTTGAATCTGGTGCAAGTTTGTATTTCGACAACGATTGACCAGCATCCACCACTAAACTCGAAGTCTTATCATCAGCAGCGAAATCAATGTCAATATCGACAAGAGGATCTTTCTTGTCTTTTCCTTGTGGCACAAGCAAACTCTGCGGCAACTTCTGTCCCACTGCTGATGGTTCACCTTTAATAAGATCAAAGTCCAATGCAGCACCGTAATTTAATTTTCCATTCACAGGCAAACTGTGTCGAACAAGTGTAGACTTTGACTCGTCATGAAGAGTGCTTTCAGGCACGATTTCAATATCAACTTGAATCGAAGGATCCTTTCCGCCTTTACTGAGCGTCAAAGAGTTTGAAGGCAATGCTCCAGATTTAAGCGCTTTTTTCATTATATCATCTACCACGACATCGAAATCTACTTCAAGTGCCAAATCTTTGTTTAATTTCTCCACTGGCTTTCGATTTGTTTTAACGATCTTAGAATAACCAGCTGTTAAATCGGCGTTGATTTCAACAGCCTCACCATTCTCGTCGAAAGCCTTCATCGGGATTTTCAAAGCTTTTCTTGAATCGAGATTCTCAGTCGACATTGAGAAACGATTTTCCAAAGAGACAATATCAACGTCCAACTCGGTCATTTCTTGATTGTGGCTTTTTGAATCGCTTATTTGCTTTCTTCGTACAACACGCAAAGGTCGTGTAAAAGGAATGAGAATTTTATTTCCCTGCACTTGAAGAATCGGTTTCGATGGCGTACCAGGTACAATGGAACCAGGTGGTGAAATAACTTGAGTTCTGTGTACAAGTACAGGCTTATGAGGAGGAGCATTAGGATAGTGTGGTGATTGAATTGGAGGGAGAACGTCTGGAGGAGAAATGATCTGAGTTCGACGTAAATGTGTTATTGGCTTCTCTCGAGTTTCGTTCACAGGCGAAAAGGTGTTTTTTCGCTTGAAATGCATTGATGCCTCAGAAGTATTCGTTCGTTGAGGCAAAAGATGGTAAGGTATTGCGAAAGGCAGCATTGGAGGAGGAGGGGGAACAAGAATTGAAGGTGGAGGTAGAACAACTGGCCGGTGAGGAGGAAATACTCTGGTTCTTCGCTTAACGGTCTGAGGTTGTGTTCTTGGAGGAATCTTTGGTGGAATCGGACCAAATGGAGACAAAATATTCGTTTTCTTCACAACAACAGGTTTCTTTCGCTGTATTCTGTTTCGATTCACTTCTTCTGGTTTGTTCGCGATCAAATCAATGTCCACTAGAATTGATTCGCTTTTTCCCTTTCCAGCGATAATTTCTTCTTTGCTCATTTGTAATCCTTTTCTTGTCTTATCTGCAACCACATCGATGTCCACTTCTATTTTCGGGTCTGTTTTTTTCGATTGAGCAAAATATGAAGCAATTCCCTTTCCAGGAATGAGCTCCAACTCCAAAGGTTGTAATCTGCTTGGTGCTCGTCCAGAGACTAGTTCAACTTCCATCGGTAGGAGAAATTTAAAACCAGCATCTTTGCTTGGTGCGTTCATGTCAACAGCTATCATTTTGTTTGGTTTCGAGATGATAGAGTTTTGCGTTAGAATACCCGATGGTAGAATTGCGCTTCCACCATTGGCGAGCATCAGCTGAAGATTGTTCGATTGTCCGTGCGCTTTGTCTTCGACGATTGGTATCACTTTGATGATTTCGTTGAGACTTAATTTCAGTTCCGGAATCACATTAATATCAGAATTCGAGTCAACATTTGAAGAATCATGGCGTGTTTCATTTGTACTTTCGTTTGTTTTTGCTGCGATTACTAAATTGTGTTTAGAGAGATGTGTGACCAGCAAAGTACAAATAGAAATTAAAAACATTGTTTCACTTAAGAATGTTGCCATTTAATGAAAAATTGCTCAAACAAATCTTAAATCAAAAAAGTTCTTTTCTCGCAAAATCGAATTTTAATGACGACAATGAAAGAGCAACATGAACAAACAATAGATTCTAGCGCGATACTAGAAGACAAAAATCGCAGCATTGTTTGAAAATATTTTGATTCAAATATGCAACAATGTTGCGATTTTTTGCTGCCTTCAAAACTTAAAATTTTGATTCAAAAAATTTCAATTCTAAATTTCATTTATTTTTAGCGAAAGTTCAGAAATAGTCAACATGAACGCGTATTGTATGTAAATTCGGCTACAAATTGTTTGATTAAAAAAAAATATTTTTTCTATTAAAGGCGATGGAAATCGGGAGACCAACACCAATCAAGGCGACAATGAATGTGACACCAGACCGACTTGGTTTACACTATCACAGTGGTATTTAGTCAGTTTTAATTCGCTTTACATTGCGTTATTCTCTCTTACACTTGTTATGGCATTAATTAATAATGAATTTACGACGGCTTTACTTTCCGCAATCGCGTGTTTCATATCGGTGTTACCTATCATTGGTGCTGTGCGAGAAATCCGAATTTTGCTTGTTGCACATAGCTTTGTGATCATCCTCAGAATGGTCACAAGTTCTTCGAGAAGTTTTCAACATAGACACCAAAGACAAAGTCAAATGAGAGAATACGTTTTCATTTTCTTTTGTTTTATCGAATTGTTCGCATCGTTGGCTCTGATTTTCAGCAAAATTAATCTAAATAAAAAATAAATAAAATATTTACTCTTTAATTACTCTTAAATTTACATTCTTTTTTGAAGAGTAGCAATAAAATTTTCTCAAATGTAAACATTTCACTGAGCACAATAATAAAAATGTGAAATAAATAGCGTTTGCGGATAAAATTCAATTACAGCTGTAATCGACTTTCTCTAGAGAAAGGCGAGTTAATGAATTGTAGAAAATATACTCTTAACACTCTTATATACGCTTAACATACATTTTTCTAGCTATGATCGCTTTGTTTTGCAGGCAAGCAAAGTGATCATCGAAAAACGATCAAAAAAGTTTAATCACTTTTCATATTGTATTCCGAGTTTCATTTCATACAATCAAAATCTCAATCATTTATTACAATTTTTGAGCACTGTAATCATTTTTTATAAATTATATAAATTGAATGATAATTGTTGTGCTTCTTTTAAATGACTTTTAAATCCATCAACTTCACACTTATTTTCGGCTGCTTTTAAACTCCAATGAAATAATGAGAAAAGTTGAAATTGGTTGTTCTAGAACTATTTCATTAAATTTCAATAAGTACAAAACTTTATAGAAAAATCATCACTAAAAAAAGAATTTCAACATTATTTTCATCATATTCTCATTTTTAAAAAATAATTAATCTAAAGTCTCTCAATAAGAATTTAAGTTTGAATTGGGGATTTTAAAGTTTCTCAAAAAAAAGGAAAAATCACTCATTACACACTGTGTGTGTATTACATATTATAAAAATTTAATTCGGATAAAAATCGGCAAAAAAACGCTTAGGGGATTTAGTGATGAAAGAGAGTAAATGAAAGCTTTTCATATTCAGAAAATCTGCAAGTGGTGTATTGCTTCTTTTCAGCGTGTTATCGGCCTGATTTTCTTCACGGACACCGTAACCGCTGATGGATGTTTTTATAATTTCTTTAAAATGCCTCAATTTGGTGAGAAAAAAAATTGTTTTTTCAACAAAATGGTGTTTGTGCCTATATGTTTAAACGTACGAATGACTTTTAATTTAAAAACTTTGTCGAATAAATTTACAAACGATTTTTGCTTTATTCGACATCCGGAGTGTGGATTTGCCACAGCCGATTTTTTTACCTTTAAAGAATAGTGTAAAATTAGTTCGGAAATGAAAAGGTGGAGATAATTAGAGATTTAAAATTACTACCACCCATTTAATCAGTAACTTAATTCATATTCTTAATTCGGTGAATTGAGAATCGTAGCGATGATTTCGGCGAATCCGAAGTCAAAATGCGTTGCGAAAATCGGACTAAAAAATAAATGCCAGATAAACATTGAGCGATTTCAAATATAAAGTTTTCAATGAAACACACTCTGTATTATCTAAGCTGAACGAAGTACTTTGCGCAAAGCTGCATTTAGTGAAAACAATTGCTTATTCGCAGAAATTATCTTCTTTTTTTTAATTGCTATCGATATTTAAAAGTAATCAGCGAACATTAAACAATTTTGTGATTTTTAAGATCATATAAATTACCGTTTAAATGTAGAAAAATTTGCTGAAAGTGAATGATAGCAACGGTATGCTGATAAAGCTGAATATTATTATTTTCAAGTAATAACGTGATGTTTCTATTTTGCGAAATATTATCGTTAACCCATATTTAAACTCGAAAGAATGCGCTGTAACAAACTGTAGACATCACGTTTATTCACTTTAAACATGAAATATGCTTTACAATATTTAGAGTAAAAAAAATGCAAAAAGCTTATTTCTAGCAAAGTTGTCGTCTTTCTAAATGAATGCTTCAATGATGAAAAACATGTTGCTCAATTTTGAGACGTGAATTTTCGTTTACTTAAGCTTCAAAGTTTATTTTAGAAATTAGCTCACTTTCCAATGTTTGCGGTGTGCAAAGCATATACACACCAGTAATTCCATTAGTAAAAGCGTGAAAATTTTTAAAAGGGCAGAAAAGTACTAAAAATAATTGAAAATTAGCATCATTTTGAAGGAGAGGATCGAGTTAAAATGCTGAAGAAGTACAAAGTCGTTTCGATCTATACTTTTAAACGAGCGCATTTCAATTTATTCATTCAAATGATTTCAAATTGATACGCTAATTGTAATACTTCCGTTTGATTTAATTGTCGCAATAGAAAATTCCCATGAACACTTATTGAGAAATTGAAAATACATCGAATTTTGTGATTTCCTAGCAAGTATGTTGTTCGAAGCAAGCGATGCGCGAAACGTGTCCTCAAAATTGCTTCATGAAACAACAGCCGCAGCAGCAATAGCTTCTTCGATTGGAACAATTGCAGTGATCGTTTTTTTAGTTAAAATTTTAAGCTACGCAAAAAAGGGTTGCGCAAAATTTAATGAGATTTTCAAATCATAAGCTCATACTATTTTGAGTGAATCGCGAATGAAAGCAGAGAGAAATTTTCTGCTATAAATAATATAAAATATTATAAACTGAAATCGACTATGAAAATCTTTTTTCTTTTTTTTGTTATAGTTTATTATTTTCAAAATCTGAAATTATCTAAAAAAGGTGCTTAAATAAAATTAAATTTTGATTGTGAAATTCTCACGTAATAAAGCGATGATTTGATTAAATTTAATGATTTTATTGGTGAAAAGTTATATTTACGATAATTGGTAATAAAAAACTCGATCTCGAAGCATTTGTTTTGCTATTTCCAACCCAATAATCATTTTGCGCGTTAAGAAAGCGAATCTTTTCTCAATTCTCATCAATGCGAAACATTTGTTTCGCGAAGAAAGCAAAAAACTTTTTCATTTCGACCGAAAATACATTAAAGCTCACACAAACTGTGTTTGCTTCGTTTTCTTTGCGATGTTTAGCATTGACTCTCAACTACTAATTTACTTTTGGTCTGTGATCGCGATTTACACTAAATTCGTTTTACATCAATCGGTCGCTGAAAGGCGATACGCTTTCGCTAATGATAATTGGGATGAAGAGTATGATTACATAATAGGTAAAGGACTGCAAGTTTTTTGTTTCATTTTTTGTTTACCGCGTTGTATAAAAAAAAGTTGGTGGAGGAACCGCTGGTTCTGTGCTCGCCAGCCGGCTCGCTGAAAACAGCAACAACACAGTGTTAGTGATTGAAGCTGGTGGACTCGAAAATCCAGTGAGTAATATTCCTTTGAGTTGGTCAATATTGCGCAAATCTCACTTTGATTGGAACTTCCTCATCGAGACGCAATATGTTTCGTGTTTTGCGTTCAACAACAAGGTGAGACAAATTGAAAAATTGAACGACTAAAAATGCTTAAATTAGCAAATATATTGGCCACGAGGAAAAGCACTCGGCGGATCGAGTGTTTTGGGCAACTTACTTTATAATAGAGGCAGTAAACACGATTTCGACAATTGGGTTGAGAATGGTTCGATTGGTTGGAGTTGGCAAGAAGTTCTTCCATATTTTCTATTTTCGGAAAGTAATAAAGACGCAGATTTAGCTCACAATGGTTAGTTCTAAACCAATAGTAAAATTTTATTTTGTTATTGAATCAAAACTAAATTTCAGGATTTCACGGAAAATACGGCAATGTTAATGTTCAAAGATCTCCATTTAGATCAAAGTTAGCTCAATTATGGATCGAAGCTGGACGCACTTTGGGCTATACAAATGTGGACGTGAATGGTTTGAAGCAATCAGGTTTTTAACAATTGAAAATTAATCGATCGAAAATTTGTTAAAAACATTTTAATTATTTCATTTTCAGGGTTTATGATTCCACAAGGTACAATTAAAAATGGTTGCCGTTATACAGCGGCAAGAGCGTATTTATTCGACCGAGATGAAAAACCCAATCTTCACGTTGTGCTTCACGCTTTGGCGACTAAAGTAAGTTTTGTGTGCAAAAGAGAATCAATCAACTCATAGACATCATTTTATTTTTCTAATAGATTTTATTCGACGGTAGAAAGACGGCGGTCGCTGTTCAATTTTATCGTTTGAAACATTATCACACTGTAAAAGCGAGAAAAGAGATTATCCTTTCCGCCGGTGTAATCAATTCGCCGCAATTATTAATGCTCTCAGGAATCGGTCCTTCTCATCATTTACAAAAATTTGGGGTAATTGTGCAGTAAAATTACGTAAATTTATTTGTGTTCATTCACAAACGCGCAATTATTAGATTCCAGTGATCGCTGATCTGCCTGTAGGCGAAAATCTTCAAGATCATATTTACACGGCAGGAATCGATTTCAAAGTTTTTCAATATAAAAACAACAATTTCACTTCGCTTAAGAAATCAAATGTATTCAATAGAAAAAATTTGTTCGAATTTGTTTCAAGTCAAAGCGGTCCTCTCACTTCTTTTGGTGGCATCGAAGGAATTGCTTTTGTTAGCACAAAATACGTGAATGCTTCACTCGATTGGCCGGACGTTCAATTGGTTTTAGTGAATGGAGAGTTCAACGATAATCGCTATAATATGTTAGATCATGTTTTGAACGATTTTAATGAGACTCACTTAATGGAAGAAACATTTTCAATATTTCCGATAATTTTAAGACCCGAAAGCAGAGGTACTGTAAAACTTCGATCTACGAACCCATTCGAAGCTCCATTGATTGATCCGATGTATCTAACACATCCAAATGATATCATGCGAATGGTCTCGGCGGTTAAAATCGCGCTTGCAGTGGGCACTTCAAAGCCATTTCATCGCATTAGTCGCGTAATATTGCCGAGACTAGAAGAATGCGACGTGTATCAGATTTTAAGCGATAAATACTTCGCCTGCTGGGCTCGACTGCTGACGAGCACATTTTACGATCCAGTCGGTACGTGCAGAATGGGCGCAAAATACGATCAATCGTCTGTGGTCGATCCTGAGCTGAAAGTGTTCGGCATTCACAAACTGCGAGTGGTGGATGCATCAATAATGCCAACGCTTATTTCTGGAAATACTTTCGCAACAACAGTGATGATTGCGGAAAAAGCAGCCGATTTAATAAAACGAGGACCGCTCGCTTCTTCGTCCTCAGTTCAACATTTCTCTTCAATGGAAACCGGCGATTTAATATTCGACGAAAAACACGACTCATTTCGCTGAACTTTACGTCGTGTTTAATAACTGTTTTCAAATTAAAAACTAGTCCTTTTAAAAGAACTAAATAACTTTTTTTGGTGCCACTTTGAAAATAAAGTTACATGTTTTGTTGTCATTTATATTTTGTTATTTAGAACTTTGTGACATGAATTTTTTTCTCGTATAAATAGCTTATTTCGTAGTAAAGTTAAAAGGTTGTGTAATATTGATTTTCAATGCAACGTTAAAATGAGAAAAGATAATAAAAGAAAAGCTCAATATTCATATTTACGCTTATTATTATTTTTGTTATTTCGTTTTCGAACAAAATTAAGCTTAAAGCAACTCGCTTTTATCGGTAGCCAAATTCCGTTCGGTCACGAAGCATCGTTTGCCTACTTCTTTAATTAAGGTGTTTTTATATTAGCGAATTCGCTTCTCATTTTCTTTCTCTAATTAGCGAAGAAAAGTTATCGGATCGAAATGTTGATCGAACGTTTTAAACATTTATACTGTAATTATTGAAAACATTTAAGTTTCATAATATAAAATTATTTACACGAAGAATTTTTTTCATTGCTTATTGAGTAAAATTTTCGCATTTAAATTTTTTTATCATAAAAAGATCGACTTCTGGCGTTTTCAATGAACTTGCTGTTTAAACTTGAATCCGCTGTAATTCGAAAAACATTTTTTAAAATTATGCTTAAAATGAAGCATTTCGCTTAATTCGAGTTTTAAATTCTTGTTCGAGTTCTTTTTTTAACGCTTATTTGCTGCCGGCACACCTTTCAATAAAATCGATTCGAAATGTGTGAAGCAAGAGAAAATTGTGTATGTAACTAAATGAGATCGGACACTATTTATAAGAAATGATAAAAAATTTTTAATTTTTGGTTGACAGCCTTTTTTCATTTTTCTTTTTGTATATAAAATTCATTGTCATTCAATAACAAGTTAATTCACATATCTGAGAAGCATAAAATTCATTTCAAATGTTAATTAAGTGATTAAAAATTTGCAATCAAATCAAACAGACTTAACCTAATATGTGGGTTACTTTTAATTAGCTAGAGATGATTATTGCAGGTTTTAAATTTCAAAAAATTTATTTTCAATTTCAATAAGTACTTAAAAACTTAAAATCTTAGCTTATTACAAAAATTACGATCTCTAAGTAAAAACTAAAATTACTTTTGCTCATTTTTTAAATCAATCTTATCAAACATCGGAAGCGATAGTTGCTGTAAGTTTAATAAATTTAATAACAATTGCCGTTGCTTAAACATTTCAGCGTTCATTTTAAATTGATTTAAGCATTTTGAAATTTAATATAAACGATTATTATTATTATTTATTATCAAAACAAATAATTTAATTAAGTTTTATTGAAAATGAAGTAAAACCAAACATCATTAAGGTTTAAATTCCGCACTTGATGAACCACTATTTTTGTATTATTAATTGTTATTAAAGCTTTAAATAAATTTAAGCAGAAAAAAGAATTGCAAAATATTTTTCCTGTGCAATGATTTTTTCTAAACCAAAAAATTAAAAAAAACTTAAATGGATTCGAGCGATTAATTTTAAAAATTTTTTGTTTTTTTTTGTAATCATGTTTTAAATTTTTTCATCACTAAAATAATTTGATTGTGAATCTATGCACGATTTATAAAAATTTTAAAAATTTTTAGAAATTGAGATTACGAACTGCTATAACGTAGTTTAAAATTTCTTTATTTCGCAATTGCTACCTCATTTATGCTAATATCGTTTCCATTCTTTTTTATATTCTTAAAAATCGACTGCAGCAATTTATTTTTATTGTCAAAATTGGTTTCGCAGCTGCTTGCCCACTTGTTATTTTTTTTATTTTTTTTTTGCATTGTTTCGACAAAACAATGAGGTTTTACGACAAATGCTGTATCGTAGGAGTTTGCTCGTACAAAAATAATGATATTCGAATTTTCGTTAATCAAACTATAAAAATAAAACGAAATAAACTATTGTTTTTGTGCTAAAAAATAATATTTTTAGCTTTAATTTTTAGAATGATTTTTAGTAGGGAAACGAAAAATTCAATCTTCTTGTCAATTTTATCACCTTAAACAATATGTGAGCTAAATGTTAAAATTTATGTTAAACGATTTTCCAGTTTCATGAACATTTTTAAAAATAATGAAATTGGTTTTTCGAAAAAAAAATTCGTTGAAGAAAAAAAAATTGTTTCACAAAATTCATAAATTACAAATAATCTAAAAAAGTTTGCCAATATTGAGAACTTGTTGAGAAATTGTAAAATTCAAATACGAATCCTTTTCATACAACTTTTTTTTCTATAAAAGTTTGAATACACCTTTAAAGCGAAAAGCTCTGATTTTCAATATCAGGTAATTGATAAAAAAAGAAGCGAGCAGACTGAAAGAAACCACGAGCGATGATTATTTACATTCTGACCGTTTGTAGAGTAAAAAAGAAGAAGTGAAGACCTCGATTCGTGTGTAAGGCTTTCCTTAAGGCGGATCTTATACCGTGTGTTGTTTTGACTTTTTTTCAAAGTAAGTAATAAAAGTTAAACGTTGAGTACAAAGCTGACGAGCAGACTGCAGAGTACACTGTACAACAACAGGTTGCCCTTTAATGAGGTGAAGTTAGCTTGAATTTAAGCTGAATGTTTGTTTCCATTCTGGCGTTTGAGAGAGAGAGAGAAAGAGAGGCAAGTTTGCGGATATTAAACTTCAGATTAAAGTGTAAACTTGACTCCACTGTCCTTATTTCTCGTTTTGCCGCAAAACTTTTCAAGACGAGAAAAAAGCCAAAGTTCCCGTTTCTTTCACAGTAGCATAAAAAATTTTTTACAACTAAATTTTTAAAACATCGCCAAACTTTGCGTTTAGCTCTTTTGAAGTAGTAGTAGTAGTAGTAATATTCAAAGTTTTGCGACGATCTAATAACGGTATCAATCAAAAAAATTTTCTTTTGTTTCAAAATTGTTTTTTAAAAGTTAATTGCTTATTTATAAAAGTAACGATGTTTGTAAAATCGTTCGAGTTTAATTTTGATTTTTCTATTGTCGCCATTGTTTGCTTGCCATCGTTCAATTCCATCATTTTAATATGATATTCAAACGCATCATTTACTGTTCGCGAACGCTGCTACTTTTTCAAAAGTCATCACTGTTTGTCGGTTAAAAATAGTGCTCGTCGATATTTGAAAAGCGTTTCATCCATCTATCCATCAATTCATCGCTATGCTACGTCGAGAAGGATTGCTAATACTTTGGCCGGCATTCATTCCATTGCTTTCGCTGTTTTACTCGCGTAAAAGCGATAATTTGCAAATTGTAACCAGAGATACTTGGGAGAAAGAGTACGATTATATCATTGGTAAGCGCTTATTTCTTTTAAATAAACGAATGCTCATTTCGTCTACTTTTGCTCTAATTTTCTCGATTGAACCACTTTCGCAAAAAAATTAAACTCGCTCATATTTTAGACTGGTTTATATTGAAAAAGCTAAATTTATATGTTCATTTCAATTATTTGGTTAAAGTTCTTGCCAGCAAATGTCTTTAACCCCCCATTTCTTGTTAATGAAATATTTTTCCACAACTTTTTGTTATGCAAACATATTCTGGGCACAAAACAAAATGAAAGAATTTTTGCGATCATTTTTCACCAGCGTTAATTAATTGGCAAGCCAAGAAAATGAAGCATTGATTCTACAAAAAAAGTTGCTTATTTTGAATTTAAAAAATGATCCCAAGCGAGAACAAACTACTAAACTTTAATTATGGTTGTAATTCATTATCTATTATTGGTTTCAAACTACGGCTTTTAAAAGAATTAGCGTTCACTTTTTTAATAGAGTTTCTCGCTTTGTGTATAATTCGTGAAGCGAACGCTTTGTGAAAGCGAAACAAAAAGCAGTTATTTGAATTTTCAAAATTTTGAAATCGCCTTCGAAAGTGTGTTCATTTTGTTAAAAAACAACAACAACAATTACAATTTTAGAATCGGCTAAATGAAAACTCGTAACAAATGCTAACAAACAAACAATTGTTTCTTTCACTCTCGAGAGGCGGAATTCAAAATTGGTGCTTTTTATTTTTAATCTCTTTCTCAAAGTGTAGATTAGAGTTAATAAGTTTCAAAAATAGCAGCGCTAATCTTTCTTATCAGTTAAAAAAATTATAACTTAACTGCTGTTAACAATTACTGCCGAAAACAATTGCTTAAGTAATTGCTCCAGTTACAACGTTTTTTGTTGTTGCTTTCATCCACAGTCGGTGCAGGATCTGCAGGGGCTGTGGTTGCTAGTCGATTATCTGAAATACCTTCAGTAAAAGTATTGCTACTTGAAGCGGGTGGAAGTGAAAATATCATCAGTGACATTCCCATTGCTTACCAAAGTCTTCAACAAACTCCGATGGATTGGAGTTACTTAACCGAACCTCAGGAAGCCGCCTGTTTTGGACTCAGGGAAAGGGTAAAAAATAACTGACACGAAAATAACTGACGCATAATAATTATCTGAACGTTAAAACAGAGAAGCAGATGGCCTCGGGGCAGAGTGCTCGGAGGCTCTAGTGTCATCAATGCGAATATCTATGCGAGAGGCAATCGAATCGATTACGACAATTGGGTTAAAAACGGAGCTATCGGATGGAGTTGGGAAGAAGTGTTTCCTTACTTTTTGAAATCCGAAGACAATACAGACCCAAAAATTGCATATAACGGTAATTAGGGCTAATGAGAGAAGTGTGTGCGTGCGTGTGTATTGAGTTCGGTTTCGAGAAAATGAAAAATTTGAAATTCAGTAAAGTTAATGCAGCGTGTTAAAATTCACATTTCGCTATCATATAAGGTTACCATGGAATCGGCGGCTATTTAACCATTTCAACATCACCGTGGTTAACACCGTTGGGTGTATTATGGCCAGCAGCTGGCGCTTTCCTTAATTACAAAACACTCGATGTAAACGGTCCTATCCAAACAGGTACGTGTAAAAGTTTTTCTCTTTCTTATTACCCATTAGCGACTTGAAGACAACGCGCAATCAATCATCGCGATAATTAAGTTTGATTTTGAAATTACCATTAATTCAGTCGAGTATGACTTAAACTCCTATTTCTACGATTTTGAAATCATTTTTTTATCCACAAAAAATGGAACATAATTAAATTTATTGCTTCAACACACTTTATTTTAATTTTTTAATTTTGTTTCTGCTGCTTTATAATTTTATTTTTTTACATTTTTTGCGATTTAATTTTATATGAAGAATAAATTTCAATGCCGAAATTTATCAAAATTAAATCAAAGCGTTACGTGTAAAGATAAAATCATAAAGAATGGGAACTGTTTTTTTTCAAGGAAGATGCTAACATAGTAATTCAAAATTCACGGTCCTCTACATCTTTTGTCGGTCATATAAAGCATCGATCATAACTACTTATTCTCATGTATTTTTATGCGTCAGTGAATCGTGTTTACGCTATCCTGTCTTAGGTCCATTTAAAAAAATGCAAATAAATTTTTACTTTCCGCAATTAGAAACTTTAAAAAAAAAATTAATTTTTTTTTTGCCCATTGAGAATGTTCACATTTGGTGAAATTATACAGAGCATTGAAAATGTTATAAACCATATGAGAAAAAAGTCATTTTAGATTTAAATAACACGCCAGTTTATTGTTTAATCTGTTTTTCTTCACAATGCTCAATTCCACTTGACATTTGAATTTTCATTGGTTTCTAACAATAGTCGCTCATTCTTTGCGGCCACAATTGATGCCACTTTTAGCGATGACAATTCTTTTTAGAAAAAAAAGTGTGTCGATTTCATAAATGAATGAATTTTTTTTATTATTGAATTATTATCTTCCAAGTGTTAGATATCTTGATGATAAAATGTGAAATGTTTACTCATTGAAAACTTGAACGGTGTTCAGAAAATTTACAGCGAGCTTTCGTCAAGCTTCGACAAGCGTTTTAATTGCTCTTTGTGACCTCAAAATTTTTTAAATAGCAATTCTCATATGATATGAAAACAGCGTGTGTAGACAGAAAGTTCACAACACGTTTGATCTGCATAAGAAATGAAAAATCTCATTTTAATTTCGTGATCGAATTCGTGAAAATGTTCAGGAAGCTATTTAAAAATGAAAACAAATAAACATTGTAAACAAACAAACATAAAAACATATTTTTACGAAATTTAATTACAGGATTTATGACGCCGCAAGCCACATTAAGACGAGGCGCCCGATGCAGTACGGCGAAAGCGTTTCTACAGCCCGCGAAAGCGCGGCCAAATCTTCACGTAATCGCCTTTTCGTACGTCACTCGAGTGAGTACTGTCACTTTATTATTATTATCGTTTTAGAAATTGTCGAGTTTAATTTTAAATTGTGCTGTCACTTAGTATTTGAATTAGAAATTTTGTGTTTGAAGTTGCTTTTTTTAGATCGAAACTTTCGTTACAATTCTCCTCGATTCACTTTTAAATAAAAAGCGCACAATTATTTAAGGTGTTAACTAAGAAAAGTAAGACACTTGTGTTCGTTTATTTTGCGACTTCAAAAATAGTTAAGCAATTTATTCTTACTTATTAACTCACGCTTAAAACAATTTTTTGAAACGGTGAGTGCATCTCGTTTTTCTACAAAAATTTCATTTAAGTTTTCATTTTTTGAAAAAATTCATATTCGTGTAATTTTTTTTTTTAATTGAGCATGAACGGTGACTGTGTATTTAATATGCAAAGTGAGAATGCGAGGGCATCGATCTTTGTTTGTTAGCTAATTTCGTTGAAATATTCATAAAAAGAAGTTTGCGAATTATGTTTGTTGCGGAAAATATAAACTAAAATTTAGAAATTGTTTGTTATATGTGTGTGTGTACTTATCAAATATTTGAATAAGGCATTTTAATTTAAAATTTTTACGCTTTTCGACAAAAAATGTTTAATATGAAATTACAGCTGAAATTTTGAAAAACGAGGTCTCTTTGCTCGATTCAAATTTTTCACAGTGCTTAATATTAAATGAACACAAAGCAATTTTTTTGTACAATGCATACACTTTGTTTGAGAGAGTAAAATTCAAAATAAATTCTAAAAATATTGTGCATTCATCCATCATTTTTAAAATTAATTTTTTTGTTTCTTAACATTCTTTTCGGCTTCTTTCACCTTTTTTCAATTAAAATGACATATTTCACATTCATTTTTACGCTTCTTCTCGATTGAAATTATAATTCAAACATTTTCTTCAAATAAATACAAAGGCTTCTATTCATCAATCAAACTTAACAAAGCTTACATTACTTTGTTAGATTTATTTTAACCTTAATTCATTCTGACAGATAATATTCGATGATTTGAAACGCGCTGTTGCGGTACAATTCGATCGTTTTTCACTCTCGTATTTGGTTTACGCTAGAAAAGAAATAATCGTCTCTGCAGGATCCATAAATTCGCCGCAATTGTTAATGTTATCTGGCATAGGACCTGCAGAACATTTGAAAAGCTTTGGGGTGAGTATAAAATGCTCATTTTTCAAATACGCACGCAGATAATCATGAGTTTTCCCGCTATAATCAAAAATTCATATTTGGACTTTTTTTACAAAGTGTTGTTTTACAGATTGTGTTGATTCATTTAACTAAA
>NCKU01001511.1:0-25120 GCA_003675995.1 Dinothrombium tinctorium | reverse complement strand
TTCAAATTTCTATCAACAGCGCATGTTTTCAAATGAAATTGGCCAATGCAAATTTAAAGACATTTATCAATTAAATTATTTTATTACGACAAATATGAAAAAAGATTTAAGTATTAATAAAGAAGCTTGCTTAGTCATAAATATATTAAAAAATTAAACTTATCTTTTTGGGTGCACCGAATACAACAATTTAAAAAAATTCTAGATTTTTACGGGACGCATGTTATTTAATTTTTTGTAAGCTGTGCCAAATTTGCAAGAAAAAAAACAGCAAACATCTTGATTTCAAAGCATTTGAGTCTAAATACTTGGCCAAACGATAATTAAATGCGTCAAACATACTTCAATTCTGCTAGATAATGACACCATTAACATCTAATTGCAATTATAATCAAGTTTCAATATTTTGTTTTCGTTAAGCAATCGATTAAAAAATTCTCTTTAACATTCTTCTTTGTACGAGCTGTACACTCTGTTCATTTCAAAAATAATGTAAAAGGATAGCGAAATGTTCTTTTTAAGTGAAAGAGTGGACATCTGACTTCGTCACTTTCTATTTAGACCTGTTTGTGAGCTTGATAAACGAAATTTGCAAAGCGGCTTCGTGTGCATATTTGAGCATTGAGCATTTAATGAAAACCAAAAGAAAAAGCGTTTAGCAAAAGAGCATTGTGAAAAACACAGTAATGAGTTTTGTATCACTTTCTCGAACGCAAAAATGTTTTTTGACAATCAAATTCGAATTATGCTTTCGCTTTTTATGCGAACGAAAATAATTTGCTCGGTCAGATATGCGTGTTACTCGACGTTTATGCGTGCAAATAGAATTTCCGTTTACATACTTTTATCATTCACTGAAACGAAAACCATTCATTTCGATCAGAAACAGAATGAAAAAGAAGTAAAACTGATAAATTTTCATAACTATTTGCAAGCAAAATGAAGAACGAATTTGAATTGTAAAAAAAACAGCGTTGGCGAATTGATCGATGAACAAAGTAAAATTTATATTCATTTATATGAAATTATCTCGAAAAAAACTTTCAATTTTTATTCAAAAGAAAAAACTACAAACTCTATCCTTATTTGCTTTTGGCGCAATTCAGAATAAATGATACAATAGGAAAGAAAGCAAATAAATTAGATGAGCTTCTAATGTGGACAAATGAAAACACAAAGTTGCATACTTGTGTTCGGAGCTTTTGGAGAATGGTCATTGGTAAAATCAATTGTTTGAGCATTTATTTTTTATATTTGCTTGAAAAGTTCGCTTCCTGCTGAGATCATTCATTGCAACTGAAGTGAGTCTAATTTGGCAAGTATTGATATCCTGAGATATCCTTCTTTAGCTAAGTTAAAACAATGAAGGCAAACAAACTTTTTTACACTTCTATTACATTAAATATCATACTTTTGGTTTACACAGCACTACGATTCATCTTGTTTCAAGCAATCGAGAGTTTATTAGAAGAATTTTTATCAAAATAGCATCTTGTACAACTTTTGTTACACTTCTAACTTGTCCAGAAAAAAATTATCTCTTCGCCCAAAGCACTGAGCACAAAATGAGATTATTTTCTGAACAGAGAAGCGCGATTCTTAATTTTTTAACTCCACTCGCTCATTGTTTACCTCCATTTTTGAAAAGTATCAAATGTAATTTTTTCGCTGTCTAGACTTTATTTTTTATATTCTAGTCTATAAATTCACTGTACGCTGATGTTTAACACATGAAAATAGTTTAAAATTAAAAGCAGCTGAAAATTGAGAAAAGAATGTTTAAAATCTAACATAGACTAAGATAGAAGAAATTTGAGAAATGAGCAAAATGTTTAATACGGCCGAGTTCTTTGTTCACATTATTAAAAGGTTATAGATGACGTTCAATTATGTTGTTTATACCAAGAGCTTATCTTGTTTTTTCTTTGCATGTATTACTTTGTCGAATATTTGCTATATTTAGCTTTGAATTGAAGTCATACGTGAAAAATGCTTTTTTCTTTTCATTCGTTTTTGTTGCTTCTTTCTTTTGTACCAAATTATGTTTTTCAAGTAAAGTCGCTATATGCAAAAGAAAATTCTTAATTGTATCAGCGATTAAGCACAAACTCTAGTAACATTGATATCTTACATTTTGAAACATTTTAATCAAAAATTTAATATAACATGATCAAGATAATAAGATTTGATTATTAAAAGAAAAAACTTGAGTATTGTAAATTCTTATTTATTTCGAGTTAAATTTAAAAATTTTTTTCGCATTGAAAGAAACGAAAATAGCATAACGAGTAATTGTTTAGAAATATTTGAGTGAAGCTGTGCAAACAAGAAAACAGAAACGAAACTAAACATTATGTTTTGAACAAGAATGAGTTTGAATTCATCTATAGAATAAATTTGCCAAAAACTTTTATAATGTGAACTTAGGTAGAAAATGTTGATTAAAGCAAGTTATGAGCGAGCAAAAATAGCGATTTTTTGGAAAAGCGAAAAGCTTTTCAAAATCGAATGAAAAGGTAGTAAATCAAAAATAATTTGGTAGAACATAAGTGATGTCAACTCACCCGCGTTATGTCAACATTTTTGAAATTATGATACCAAAAGTTTAAAATTTAATTAAAATTCTAAAGTACGAAACGAGTGAAAAGATGAGTTTTGGTCACTTTAAACAAAAAAAAATTCAACATTCTTGCTTTGAAAAATTCAGCTTTAATTCACAAATTGAATCATGTCATTTTGTGAAATTTAATTTGAGTACTTTACAAAAATGATTTTCAGCTAAGCTAGAATCAAGTGACAATTACAATTCGACCAAAAGCAAAAGTAACTACAGCTCAAGGTGCTAAAAGAAAATGAAAAAATCATCATAGCGATTCAAAAATAAATTTAGTCAGCCAACAAATGATCGACTTACTAGAGTCTGGAAAATGAGTTTGTATTTTTTTTTTTACATTTGTAAATATAATGAATCAATTCTAGCCATGAAGCAGTGAAGAGAATCATAGAACAAATAGAATTTGCGAAAGCTATGCAAATAGAAATTTAATGAACAATTCGATATCTGATTAAATGGTTGAAAGTGGGAGGAAAAATTTCGGTTTAGTTGAAAGAAAAGAAAAAAATATTACGCAGTGAACTGAATATTTTCATTATCTTTTCTGTCGACATTCATTTGTTAGCAAATAATCACTCTTTACTTT
Organism: Dinothrombium tinctorium; assembly: GCA_003675995.1. Taxonomy (NCBI): domain Eukaryota; kingdom Metazoa; phylum Arthropoda; class Arachnida; order Trombidiformes; family Trombidiidae; genus Dinothrombium; species Dinothrombium tinctorium. The sequence goes on along the minus strand of NCKU01001511.1, from coordinate 21,920 downwards.
TCTCATCGTATTTCACTGTGAAAGCACTTCAACAAAAGCCAATGCAATGCACTGTGATCTGTTAACTTCTATGCCCTTCACAGTAATTTCAAAAAGTGATGCCATTCTTAACAGCGAGAGAATGAAAGAACTTTCGAAACTTTACTCCGCTTAATTAAGAAAAGTTTCGATTGAGAAACTCAATAGTGATTTCAAATCAGAAAGCACTCACTAAGTATTAGCAAATAAGAATTACATGTTCATTTATAAACAAGCTATTCATTTCGCTGAAAAGTGTGGGCGAAGAAAAATCTTTCCAACTTTCGCTCGCTCACGTACTCCTCTAATTCATTCTGTTTTTCATGCTCTTTGCACTCTATATAGTATTGAAAATTAGCTTTGATTAGTCCTTATTTAATTCGATAATATTTTCTCTTATTCAAAGATTCTATAGAGCATATGAGAATATAAATCGAATTGTACGACATTGTATAAGATCAATACCAAAAAAAAATTGCTGATATCTTGAAGCTTTGTTTTATTTCGTGAACCTGTACATACATAAAAAATGAACATTGTAATACTATCTAGTACCTTTTATTCACTTTATATAATCGAGCGCGCATGTTAAATTTGAAACCGAACACTGTCACTTGTCAATTTTCTAAAACTTATACGCGATTTATTGAAATTTAATCCTCATTTCAAATATGTATTCTAACAAAATATATTTTTCATAATTCTCTCAAACTAATCTTAAACTGCTTCCATTTATCTAACAACTTAAAATTGTTACGCAAAAGCCAAAAGCAAAGAGCGAAAGAAAGGCGATGCAATTGAGAATAACGGTTGTCACAATGTAAATTATTTCTCTCGTATAAAAGAAAAAACAAAGAGAATGTGTGACATTTTTCATTGCAGTATAAATAAAAAATGAAAAGCATTTAGAAAGTTGCATAGTTTTAGTTTAAAGATTGATTTTTCAATTCAAATAAAATGGTTATTGGCTAGAAAACGGCAGCTTGTGTAGAGGTCCGAAATGACAGTTAATCGATTTCAGACAACATTAACATCAATCTTTGCCGAAAATGCCGCGAAACGCATCGTTCATATCGTTTTGCAAAATTTTTATCCTCTCGCTCGCAGAGCTCGAGATAAAGACTAGAAAGAGATCTTCGGCTCAGCGAGATCTCTAGCTTTGAGAAAAACGGGATTTCAGCTATCTTCGAGCTTTATGCAAAAAGTTGATGAAGTTTGTGTTTTCTACTTTCGATACGAATGAAAGCAGATAGAGTCTAATTTCATTTTTTCTTCAATCAATAAAAGCTTCTTTCGTTTCATATCTCATAATGCTCAGATTTGAATTGAAGACCAGAGAAAAATTTATTAAGATTGGAAAGCTATTCGTACAAAACCATTGTGTTTGCTTAAAATGAACGATGCTTGTTAGCTTTAATACTTTCGTTATGAGAAATGAAATTGAAATTTGTCGCTAATGTTTGCAGTTTTATAAATATGAACGTGAGCAAAAGAGAAATGCTAAATTTCGCTCACGACGTTTGCAAAGCGTTTTCCACTGCCAGAGAACGGTGCGCTCGAATGTTGTATTCGAGAAAATCGATCGCTATAATCGCTAATACAGTGTGTCCTAAGCTTTTGCCGAAGCCCAATAGCTATAGGTTGTGACAGTTTTCGATATCAATTTCTTAATGTTAAAAATATTTGTCATCAATTCTGCGATTGTTTCTTGAATTATTGGCCTTGTTTCAAACAAAGGTGTTTAAAGCTTGTGTATAATTTACATGAAAAGCTGCACATTGAAGCACTATGCTTGAACACTTTTGCACTTTAGTAGTCGATTAATTTGATTTTCGGTTCGCAGTTGTGTGACATTTGCAGTCGTCTTTTGTGCTCACATTTGCAGCAAATACGAACAGAAGAAGACGAATACGAATGCGAATTGTAGACATTGCTTCCAGTTTCGAGTTTGTTTCAAAGATCAATAAACATAAGTATTCAGCATAAAACTCGCAGAATGTTGTGCTTCACTCAATTTTGCCGTTCGCTTTCAAAACGGACACTGATTGCTGATGGCGATAAAATAGAGTTCGCCTGTCTCTGTTTCGCTCTGCTCGCGATGCACGGCCGTTGCTGGCAACGTGTGCGAAAAGAGCAGCGCATAATTAAATGTGACGCTTATTGAGTTTACAGCGAACATTATAAGCTTTTTGATAGCAATTAAATATAAGTTCCGACTTAATTCAATGCGTTTTCACTCTGTTTTCCACACAGAATTTAACCTAATTTTATTCGAAGAGAAAAATGCGCGTAAAAAAGAAAGAGCGCATCAGTGATACCGAGTGAAACAGTGCGTTCACGGTTCGTTAGTTTAATGTTTCCGTTTTCAACATTAGCCGGCAATCGAAGTGTGCGCCATTTAAAGTTTTAAACAAAATGATTGTCATTTGAAGCAAGGCAAAAAAACAAATTGTAGCCTCGATCGAAATACATGCACACACTGAAAATGAGAAGCGCAACTGAGATCGAACGCAAGCTAACTGCGTCCATTAATGCGAACGCACAGTGTGCGCTTGTAGTTTAGTTCGTTCGAACGCGAATGAACACAAATGTACACAAAGCTTGGACGCAAAGCACATAAATAATACTGTTAACGAAAATCAATCGTGAAACTAATTTTAAGACCTGCATAAAAATGTTTTATTTAAAGCCGTGTTTGCTTCATTCGCATTGTTTGTTTGTCTTTTACAAGGTTTGCGAACACCTAATGACGGACTTCTGTTTTATAATCTACGCTCTCTATTTGCATTTCTCTTCTTCTTTCGTGTACTCTCTTTAATTTTGCAAAATACAATATGAATATTTCATTCGATAACTCGGTTTACAAATTTTATTGTTTCGATTTCGAAAATTTCTTGTTTATCTCAACTTCATACAATTAACACTTTTTTCTGCCGAAGCCAACAAAGAATTTGAAAGAGCCGAAACGCAACTTCAACCGTTTTCTTTTCTCGCACTAGTTTTCATTTACAATTTTAAACGCACTATAAATTCAAAAATTTCACTCTTCACTTTCCTTTCGCACGAGTCGCAAAAATAGTATTTTCTCAGAGGAGCTTGAGCCTTTTCGAAAAACGCTATCCAACGTTTCGCAATCACTATTTGTATACTTTGTTACTTCAAATCCACACTTTTACCGTCGAACCAGAAAACAAAATTTTTGCTCAAATATATTTGTCTGGAACCTTTCTTTGGATACATTTTCAAAATAAAAATATCAACAGGAATAAAGAAATTTTGCACACACTTTTCAGCAATTGAATGTAAGAGAGACAAATTATTGCTTAAAATCTACAATTGCACAAATATCATTTTCGAAACTGTGTGGAAGATAGGCTCTGGTGTTTGCGATTAAGAAAAGCGTTCGAAATAAATAAAAAACCAAAACGATGTTTCTGCTCTAAAACAAAAATTCGAAAAAGTTAAACTGTGCAATAGAGCGCAAACAACCGCAAAAGATTTTAAAAATTTGCTGTCGAAATCACGTAAAATTTTCTTAGTTTTGTTCAAAAATAGCATCACTTGGCTTCACTTTGCTCGGCAATTTTGGTTTCAAAATGAGCGAAAAAAATTAAGTTTCATCGAAATTCCTAAAGCGCTAAAATTTAAAAGCGCCTTTTACGAGTCTCATGTTTAAGCTGATAAAAAGTGTAGCGACAGCGAAATCGGCTGCTGCATTATCTGAACAAGACACTGATTTCATAGACTCCAATTCAAACATTGAAATGTTTTCAAGAACACATTAACAGCAACGTAGATTACTCGCCAGTGTTACACAAACATTATCTTCATCTTCCGGTCGCTCTTTGTCTACCCTTCGCTCTTTTGTGCTTAAAAAGTAAAAATATTTACATTGAGATCGCTTTAATGTAATGTCGTTTGAGAAGCGACAAGAAATCGTCGCTTTTGACCGTGGAAGAGCAGAAAACTGAAGTCTGAAAGCGAAACATGTGCTCGAAAAGGCAATTAACTTTCTCCGATCGATACCAGCTTTTGTAACCACAATTGTAGTAATATGGAGCAGAATTTCAAAGCGACACTATCATCTTACTTTCACTTAATCTCGGCAATGCCCAATGTACACTCATTTCTAAATCGAGCGAAGTACTGCTTTCGAATACAAAATTTGCTTCAGTTTATCCAATAGACTTTATGGTAATGGCACAGAAAGAATGCATTGCGATTCATTTTCGAGAGTTGTCCAAAGCGTAGAAATTAAAGGTGGAAAAAAGTTTAGAGATGAAAAAGTGGGCGTTCTAGTGTCAAAATTAATTTCTATTTCAAACAACTTTTGTTCAGCGCTTTTTTGCTTTCCATTCGCTTTTACTTTTCTTGTCTCCTCTCATAATTACGTATTGTGTCTATCACTGATGAATAAGTAATTCGAGCTGCTCTAACTCGAGTCGCCAAGTGAGCAGAAGAGCAAAAATGTCGGTGCAAATACGACACACAAATTACACATTATACTTGAATTATAGTGAGATTATAAGAGATCCATTTTCGAGCTTTAATTGAATTGAATTATGTAAATTAATGCGACTAGTCAATGGTGTTCGCATCGTTTACTTTACATTTTATGTCGATTCAAGCGAAGCAGACAAACCTTTTTTTGCGAAGGAATAGTCGCAAACTGTATTCACAATGGTCTGAACACACACGATTACGATTCCCAGTTGAGATTCTTAGCATACATTCAAACGAAAACTATGGTGTGTAAAAAAGAATTGCACACTATTGCGGATTTTTTATTCTGGCGAACTGTCGCCAATCTGTCAGTTCTTAAACTACAAATATTTAAAAGAAATCTGACCATACAAATCACTTACACTTAGCTGAACTTGCGTTTTTCTCTCACAAAATTTTCACAATGCGAAAAACAAAAAGTGTTAGTTCGCTGGTTAAGTCGGCGAATAAAGCCGCGTTACAGCGCCTCGACATTTTTGATATAAGGCACCAAGATTAGCAAATTTCACTGTACAATGTTTGTTTTTTTTTCTCTTCGTTGAAGCAATTGTATTTACGGAGTTAATTGTGCTTTTGTTTTGTTGAAAAACGAAGTCGCGACTCAACATTTAACGAGAAACTTGAAAAAAGATTGTGAAAATGGCTTCGATTCATTCTTAAATAGAATTTTGATTTATTAGAGACGAGAGAAAAATCGATTCAAAATGGTTTAAACACTGGTGAATAAGCGCTGCAGCTTTGAACGCGAGAGTTTTGCATTTCGTTCAAATTGTGTTGCGTCGAATGGAGGGCACGAGAACGGTGCATTGCGAGTTGAAACTATGAACTATTCTCAAAGAAAAATGCAGCCCTTGCCATATTTACGCACCTCGTATTCATTACTTTCACGCTTTTCACACAATCGAAGTTTGCATTGATTTAATTAAAAAAAGCCGAATTATTGTCGCTCAAAAAGATAATCCAGCAATTGAATGACGAGCATTCATTAAGAATTTGCATTGATCGATCGCGTACACCGCTAACTTTTTTGTGCGCTTTGATACAATGAGTTTACTAATGTCTTTTGTTCAATTAAACGAGCGTTTTCAACCGCCTCTTCTCTTCATTGCGATTCACAGGTAACAATTGCAGCGCTTTTTCTTTGTTCGCAGAGCGAAAGCGAGTGAAGCCGAAAACGAAGAAAAAGTCTAAGGAAAGAGAGAAGAAACTTTTTGTCAGTTGTATTCATTAAATTTAATTGCGATCACGAGTTAAAAGTCAGTAAGTGAGTAATGTAAGTGAGCTTAGCTTCGGCGAGAGAAGACGAGCACATGAAGCGAATGCAAACGTTAAACGATGCATTTGCTTTCAATGCGACCGAATGCGGCCGTCGGTCGGATTGTTCGACATTCGTAATTATTTGCGAGCAGAGTGCAAATAAGTGAAATGAGCGGAAAATGACGGCAGCGCTGAGGACCAATTTGAGAACGAAGCTCGTTCGCAGCGTCTACTTGGAATCGATGAGAATAGCGCGAGTATCGATTTCGCATTTGCAGCCGAAGGAATACCCGTAAAATTTTGCTCATTATTGAATTATGACATATATTACGCTTGAGAAATATGTCGAAAAATTTCTATTATTCGCGATTGATCGTAAAACACCCTATAGTGCGGTTCATAGGGGCTAAACACTGTATACTGCATTGCAGTACTTTACTTCAGGTGACGATCGATCGCCGGTTCCCCCCGCTCCCCGCTCCCCGTTCTCGCTCATTCTCTTCGCTCGCCTCTTCGCGCTTTCTTTGCTCGCTCTTCGCTTTCTTGAAGAAGCGCTCAAAAACAAAAGAGGCTAAATATTGTTCGCATTGTCTCTTTCCCGTGCTGTGCTCTTCGCAGCCAACACTCGTTCGCCATCGATTCGATTCGCGATCGCCGAAACCGAGCGATCGCAACATCGAGCGTTTCAGCAGTTTGGCGCGGCACAAAGCGGCTATCGCGAACACTCGCCATGTGTCGAGCGCTTCGAGTCGAACTGAAAGTTTGTTGCGAGTGAAAGCGAGCTGAAAACGCTCGCTAACCATATCGTGACTGTCATAATAATTTGGTGGCCGTTTTCCTGTCAATGCGGTTGCTATCAATAAAAACTCGACAATACAACTGAAACGCGTGTCGAGCGAACAAAGCATCGAGTGACCTATATTTGCATCGAATTCGCTTTTGTTATGAATATATTTTAACTGACCTTGTGTACCTATCCACAACGCGCTTCAAAGCTCGCTGCCAGACATTTTTAGCCGACAATATGCAACCGCAACCGTGGGTTTGCCGTTGCGATTCGATGAGCAAGCGAGTCGCTTAGTTTCGTGCTACGTGCGCATTCGTCTACGAGCGATAAACATGCGAGCCGAGTTCTAAAACGAGCATAATTCGCATTCCGTTTTAAACTTGAGGCAAAACTAATTTTAGACTCGAGTTCTGAGCACTTTTTTTGCAGCATTAATTTTTAATTACGAGCTTTGCGAAAAGGATCAAAATTTAAAATGCAGTTTATTTACGCATTTATTTATGCGCTTTTTCTTCGCCGCCCCGTGAAGCGCTCCGCATTCTCTCATTCTGAATCCGCGCGAAATGTCCGCCAGTAAGCGCTCCTCTCGTTCGCAATTTAGAAATGAGTTCTTCTCGCTTATTGAAAAATTGCGCGGCGAATATTAATAATTCGAGTGCGAATTCATATAATAGTAATAATAATACAGTGAGTGCATAAATCGGCGATTGAGTAGCGAAAAAATGCATTGTGTCCATTAAGTGGACGTAAAATGATTGATGTTTATTTGCTCGATGTTAGATAAATTTAACGTCGCAATCTATGAGCGGAAACTATGAGATTGGCTTTCGGAAACGACAAAACTCGGACACCTCTAGTCGGCTATTGTTCTCAAATCGCTGCTAAACTCTATTTTCGAGTTATTTGTAATTCTAGAATTCGCTTTTCGATGCAATCTCAGCATTTAGTGTGGCGCAAAGCGATGTTGCAAACGACTCGAATCATTGATCTTCAAAGAATGGCCAAAAGAAATGCTTTTCTTCTTCGTTCGTTTAATTTTCTTTCGCGATCAATTCGTGCGATCATTTATTATTCGTAACTCCATTCTAATTTCGCATTGTTTTCCATTTGTATCTGCACACATTTCTCTTGTATGCATTATTCGCGATCTAATTCCACCGTTGCTTCTAGTCTACTTTTTGCACTTCTTGCTTCCTATTTTTATTCATAATTTTGTCGAATACAAATTAAAAGCTGGCTTCTTCCTAGCTCATATCCCTTCGGGTTCTTTTCTCGCTTTCTCTCTCTCGCTCTCGCTAGAGATATTTAGACGCTCGCACTTTTTTCGCATATATCACAAGTGTAATGTATTAACATTAAATTTCGAATGCAGTATATGTATGTGTTATGCGAAAGAGAAATTCGTTTCACTCTGCGAATCCCATTCTCTCCTCTCTGCACTCGAAGAATAAAAAGCGACATTTTTGCACATTGCTCACTGTAAAATAGTGAACTTAAACCTCGCTAAGTGACAATCGCGATCAATCTAAATTTAACGCCGCTTTTTACTGCACTTTTACTTTTCGTAATTATCCGTTTTACAGTTCGTACACAAGTCTTGTGCTTATTCCATAGAAAATTGTCACAAAGAGAGGCGCTCTCAAAAAATAGTGTAATTGAGCGCAACGATCGCGATGATCACAGATTTTTATTTTACTTTTCACTGTAATATTTACAATTTGACAGTTGAGAGTAAATGCAGCGCACGCTTTTCATTACTATCGCGTTTCAAAACATAATTACATTTCGCAAAAATTGCATTTGTTTTTTCTCTTTTTCACTTTGTTGAACGCAATTCATTTTAGTTTGATTCAAGAGAAAATTGTGGCCAATGTTGTAATGCTAAATTTAAGCTCATTTTACATGTTTTAATTGCAATTCATAAAGCGAAATTTAGCTCTATTCGAAATCCTTGAGGCGAAAATAGCAGCTGATCTGAAGCATATCGTTTTGCTCGTTTGATATATTTTTGAATCTTTTACTTCGAGTTTAATTTAGATTTGAAGGTAGAGAATGAAACCACGCGTTCTTTTCGGCATATGCTGTTCGCTCATACATCACCAAGCTCGCTCTCTAGCTTTCTAATCGCTTCAAACTTTGAACTAGCGTTTATTTCACAATCTCTTGTGTTAATTAGTTTGTATTTGAATTTTTTTTTCTGATTCATTACCCGATGCATTGAATGTGCAATTTCGCTTCTAATTCATACAAAGAATTGTTCAATTCTAAAATCGCACATTCGGTTGCTGAATAAACTCACTCGAAACGCGAATAGAAAATGTTTCACAAAGTAAACATCAATTCAAATGAACACTTCAATTTTATACACTCGCCTTCTGTTTTCTATTTATTCGTTCGAATGGTGAAACTTTAAGCACCAACAAAAATCTTTTCAATATTGTGCATTTCTAATTTTCGAGCGCAAATTTTGCCTAGCATTCTAGGATTAGCATTACATCATGAACACAGTTTAGAACACAGAACACAGAAAATATTTTTGTTTTTTTAGCAATCTTATCAAAAAATACAATTTGTGAAAAAAGAAAGTTGTTTGCGTAGTATTCAAGCGAAGAAAATGTGGGCGTTAGAGGTGGAAACGGGACATGGGAAAAATCGTCCCGTTCCAAACTCGGCCATTCCGTAAGGAGAAATGGATAAATACCTTAACCCGTTTTTCCTATAAACCCATTCAACCCATAACTACCTTTAAGTTGATAATTTCGGATAAAATCCCCATAGGAAAAGGGTTCTATAACTAGAGAAACTTAAAGCTCTTCTGGTCGTGTACTCACATTTATATATCTTGAAGGAAAATAGGACTGAATGTAAGGAATGAATACTAATAATGCAAGCGGTAAAGTAAGCGAAACACTAATTTCTCTAAAGTAGAAATCATATTAAAAATTTTAATTTGCGAGAATGAACAAAATTTGATCGATAAGAGATCAAATCAAGAGCAAAGGTCTGTTATTTTCAGACTAGCAAAGTTGAAAATGGAAAATCGTAGTGTTAAGAAATGGTAAAGAATGACGTGGAAACGGTTGGTAATGGGATGGACCTTTTTAAAAATTTTGTAATAATGGTATTGAATGTTTACCGGAATTCGTGGTAATGGTTTGCACATTTCTATCTTAATGTATTTATGCTAGTTATTGTTGTTTAAAGAGTTCAAAGAAACATGGGTTAAACTTTTGGAACGGGTTAATGGGAACGGGATTTACGCGACGGGACTAGACTGCCCACCAGCATATGGCATATGAGCATGTTTGGGATTTTCATTTTCATCCCGTTTCCACCTCTAATTTGCGTGCATTGTAAAACTCGAATACACATGATTTCGACTCTAAACTCTTTAAAAAGTTAAACAAACTAATCAACAATTGATTGAAAAGTCGAAAATTTTGTTCTCGTTTCTGGAAACTTGATTAGATAAATATCTCCTTAACAAATTAAGTTAACGTACGAACAATAAATATTTAGATGAGAGAGAGCTAGCGCTAAGAAAATCAGTTTTGCAAGCAACTAAACCAAGAAGACATGAAATTTATTGGATCAAATTTTTTGTTCGATGTAAAATTTTAATATCTACAGCGCAAATTTTGTTACTCATGGAAATGCCTTCAAATTTTTTCATTTTATGTTTTCATCACCGGTATCAGAGCTGAGAGTGAAAGCAAGACAGAAAAAGCTGCTATTCATGCAAAATATAACATATGGCGCGATGAATCGCATATTTTCATTAATCGAAATCGCGTGTAACTCAGCAGTTAAGTACAAAATGGCTTGTAAACATCAACTGACCAAATATTAAATTAAGGCCGCATTCCTTTGTTGTCTGCTTTTCAGTGACAATCTTTTTCTTCGCTGTAAATAATTGACCGAATCGCAAAACACATGCACATCGCGTCGTAAAGATTGCTTTGCGAGTCAAATTTGATTATGATCGTATTGTTTGTCGCAATTGCTTTGGTTTTAAGCTATCTATTAAAGTTTTTTGCGTACCGGATTAAGTCGACTCTCTACGCGAAAATCAGCTTTTCAGAAGGATTAATACTTTTTTTAAGATTCCAATGGGCAAAACGCTTTGGTCAGTTGAAAAATTAGTATTTTCAAGTTACTTTCTCAATTTACTCAAATGAATGCTTTTATAAACTAGACATTCACTTTTTGTACAAAACTCTTAAATATTCAAACTTGTCATAAGCAACTAAAAAGCATAGAAAAAGAACAGAGAAGATTAGGAAAAAAGTGTTTTTTTTCACTCACCTATCACTTGGCTCTTACTTTATTTTGTCACACTAATCCACGATTTTGCTACCGAAATTCATTATTTTTTCAAAGACTGCTTTAAGTGCTTTATTAAACTTTTAAAACGTTAATTGTTCCTTCATTTTGTTTCAGTTGTTTTGTTCTCTGTTTTGAGAATCGTCTTGAGGATAAAGGATTTCGATTATTTTCACATATGATATAATCTTTGAGGAAGATGAGTGAAGCCGTTTTAAGATTTTGCTTTCAAAGCTAAGCTTATCGTTCAAGTATTGATCGTTTCTTAAGAATTAACATTAAGTCTATGTTAAACATGTCTAAATTTTCATTAAGATTTGACCTCTCATTATGAAAATTTGTGAATATTTTCGGTTACATGTGAAATAAAATAATTTTAATTAGTTGGAAACCATTATGGTGCAATGGAAAAGACCAGAATCAATCATAAACAATGAAAATAAAGAACATAGAAATTACATGGAGTTTATGAAAAATTTTTATCTTTCTTTAATCCTCATTTTTTTCTACTCAATTTAAATTCTATTTACCAAATTGAATATGGATGTTACATTATTAAATGGGTCTTTAATTATTAAAATTTTTTATAGCAAAAAAAAAAACAAAAAAAAAACGGGGAATTAACAAGATAAGATAATTATAAGATGTAGTTGTAAGATAATTTTTTCACAAACACAAAATTTTGCCTTTGGAAAACTTCACGTAATTCAATTGCTTTTTTTTATTGTTTCAAACTGATTTTATATCGCACAAACCCAAAAATTTTCGCTTATAATTTTCAAAGTGAGAAGAAGCTCCAATCTTATTTAAAATTAGGACATAAACTTAGTTTTGATCTTTAAGAAATAATTAATGTCGCTGCGAGAAGGCGGGCTTCGAGAGGAAAATCGCTAAACACTGGTAAGCTTATTTTCTTCTAAAATCTATTTTTGTTGAAATAAGTGCAATCTTTATCGTCGAAATTCATCAAATTTCAACGTATGCTTTGCGAAAAAATTGATCGATTCCAAATTAATCATAATAATTCCTAATTAGTGCTTATTTAAGAATGCATATTTATAATTTCATTTATAATTAATAAAAAAAAATGAATTTTCATCATTTTTCTATTCTTCTCAGCATCTTGTTTTATTAACTAGTTCTCTGAAATCAAGAGCTTAGAGTCTAATTTGAATTCTAATTTAGACATCGCAGGTTAAAAACGTAGATGTTTGACTGAAATCAAATTAAACAAGTGATGATTGAAAAAGTAGAAAATTATGATTCATAAAATGTTCATTCAATTTTTAATTAAACGTAATCAAATGTTGAATTTTTTGGTATTATTGGTTAGAAAGCGAAAAATGCAAGCAAAATCTATTTCAACTGCATTTCTCGTCATTAAAGAAATAAAAGCATTTTTCAAATTCTATACAATATAGAATAAATAAGAGGAAATTGTTATTTTAGACAGAGAAAAACACGCAATAAACGAATTGAATTTCAGGAGATAAATTACGAAGTAATGATACCTCACTCTTTTTTTTCAATTTGGTTTTTCTCTATTTCAATTCATAGTATACAATTGAAATTTTTTGCGCTTAAAACTTTGTAAGAAAATATCAAAAAGTAAAATTATTTATTGACTAAAATTTGAACACAGCACTTAAAGGAAGCAGCAAATTTATTTTAAAGTTCATATATATGAAAATTTGCTTTATGTGCATAATGCCGATTTTTCTCGTTTGATATTGACTTAAGATTTTAAAATCCCAAAAGGATGACAATATGCCTATCTTATTGGCAAGTTAGATATAGTGGTAAAGAAAACGTTAAATGTCACTTTGACCAAAATGCAGTTCTTTCCAACCTGTCCATAGAATGTTCTCTCTCTCAGATTATACTCTGCGCCCCTCCAATGCACTCAACAACTTTACGACTAACTCAATTCGAGTAGATAGTGAGTATATGTAAGGCTTCATATTAACATTAAACTTATTTATAATATTAGTTTTAGACTTGCTGAATGCCGTAAAAGATCATAGATGATTGCCTGTAAAATTGAATGAGATAAGGTCGCTTGAACTCGAAAGGGATGGGAATAAAGAATATACGTAAACAAATGATCAGGTTTAGGAACTCTAAAACCGAAGGTATTTTGTAAAAGCTATTTCAAACCTTTAGATTGAGATAAATTCAAAAGGTAGACAGACTGAATGATTGAGGAGTTACGAAAGCGATTTTGAAAAACGCAAAAGAATCGTTCGTGCAAAAACCTGCAGAGAACTGGATCAAATGTGAAGTCCAGGTTTTAGATAACGACCGGCCAGCGCTAATCATGTGCACCATTGTTGGCTGTTTTTCATTTTGTCTTTATGCATCATTGTTTGTACTTTCTATGAAGCTTAACAAAAAAAGTAAAATTGAAGTTCGCATTCAAAAATAAAGTTTAGTTTTTATACATTTCAAACATAACATTCCTCTCCGATCATTGCTTTTGCTTTTTTAAGGACTTTTGAATAATGCACTCAAATCTTGTAGTTTAAAGCATTTTAATTTAAATAATTTTTTAGTCAACGACCAAATTCTAAAAACTTGTTCGAGAGTTATATTCTAGTAACTTATTGAAAAACCTTAATGCATCGTTTTTGATCATGCTTATTACAAATTTTGCATACAGATTTTACAGCTCAGATTGATTAAAATCGAGGAACATAAAAATAAAAGCATTAAAACTGAATTATTGGGGTTTTTTCAGTTTCCCTCGTTTAATGATGATAGATTATTGGGCTTAAAGCTTGTCTTTCCAGAATTTAAAGTCTCGCTGAATTTGCCTTTGATGAAGAAGTCATACATATTTTATAGAATTTTAAAACTTTCATACCAAAAATGAGGAAAAAGCAGCTCAAATTTTATTTCTTTTAAAAATCTTTAAAAAACATCTTTTAAAATATTCAACGTTTTTTATTTTTAAAACTAGATTTGGCTAGACTATTATGCAATGCTTTGAAGAGTTAAAGATTCTATTATCATCGTTACCCATGAATTTGAATTTTGATTAGAAAAATAAAAACCAGGAAGTCATTAACTATATTTTAATGTAGTTTAAGACTCAAATAATGCATTTTGATCAATTTGTAGAAATGTAAAAAACTGAAATTTTTCTATAGAATGTTAAAATAAAAATTTGAATTTTAGATTAAAAGGCGAAGTACCATCTCATTTTATGACATTAAAATCTGCAAAAGATTCAGATAACTATACGATTTCAGCTTAATATTTTCCAATTATCTTCTTTTTTCTCTCAAAACTATTCTAATGAGTCCAAGAGTTCAAATTGAGAAGCTAAGTTGCGACTTTTAAAATTTAAAAATACCAAACATAGTTTAACATTTTTGTCGAATTCCATTTCACCTAAATTGAGGAACTTTTTGAATTTTTGATAATTTAAATATTAAAATAGAAATTGTTGAATTATTATTTCGTTTCAAATAAATAAATAAACACGTCAAATTAATTCAAGCATAAAAAACATTTTCAAATGTTTTTTTTTCTAAACAATTTTTTCTAAAGCATATTATTTTCTAATTCAAGTATGAGGATTTGAGAACTAGCTAACACTTTCTCGAAATATCAATTTTAACGCATTTAATTATTAAAATAATCTCATTGCATTTTTGATAAACTTTTTTACAAATTAATTTTCCCCTATCTTAGTTAAGAAAATTAAATATTTTACAACATTTTGGCTTAATCAAGTCAAGTCATTTACATTATATTTAAATTTTAATTTTCTCATCTCACTGCTTTGGCTTACCCATAGATTTTAGACCTCATTCGCTCGGAGCGAATTGAACATTTTTGCAATTGTGATTAGCTCATACTATTAAAGGGACAATATTGCTTTTTACCTGTTTGAAAACTTTTTAAAATTCAATTCAATAAATTCTTTGATGGACAAAAACAACGCTTTACAAGACCCGAACTCTTTTGTATCTGCTTATTAGATAAATCTATTTGAAAATAAATACCGAAAAATTAGCTTCTAAACACTTTTTATACGTGAAATTGATTAAATTAAAAGTTCAGTTAAATAAGCCGTTGGCGAGTGAAATTTTGTTTTTAAAAGCGAAGAATTGTATTGCTTCTGTGACGAAGTGTTGCAGAATATTGTATGCTTTGCGTTGAAATCCCGATGAAAAGGTTAATGGGAGCGAACTCTGTCAAAGGCGTCATAGAGAGTGGCGGCAAGCATTGATCTGCTTTTCAGCCTTCATCTTGAATATGTGTATTTTGCCGAATTGGGAGAACTCTCTGCTCCGCGAACGCTAAAATGGCGCAAACTTGTAAGCCTTTTACGCATTTTATCTTTGTTTTTGAGTAAACTGAGAAAAAAGTTCACAGCTTCGAAACATTTGTTACAGTCAACATTTCGACAACATATACTCGCGTTTTTATTTGCCGGTCTTGTTCTTTTTTAATATCACATTTTAAATTTACTGTTCTCTTGGTTTCAAAAAGTAACGCAAAACTTTTTTTCGAGACTTTCGCACAGAAAAACAAGAGTAAAATGACAGATTTATCTGTTTCTTTGAGACTCGATTACAGTGTATTTCGTTTCGCTTTTATTGTATACAAAGTATTCAGACTTTTTGCTTCATTTCGATTTCGTCTCTTTGTTGTTTAAACGTCTGAACTTTGCTTAACATTCAACATATCATTAGCAGACTATAGCAGAAAAAAAGTTTCATTAAAAAAGTAATGTCGTTGAATAAATATGAAAGTGAAGCGAACAAAGAAAAAACTTGTGATAAAGAGAGTGTAGAGGTTGCGAAACTAATGAAGCTTCAAAAGCATAATATGGGGCAAGTGATATTTTAGTTTTTGGCAAAATTCGAGTCTCGAGAAACAGCTTTCATCATTGACTAAAAGAGCTAATCTTCGCCACATCTCTCTCTCATTTCATTTTCTTGCTTTTCGACGATTTTGCATTTGAAAAAATGTGTTTTCCATTGAAAAGTTTTTGCTCAGAGTAGCGTGTGATTAATACAAAGTTGCATGTTTAAAGATGCAAATTTTCTCACTGAGAAACGTTTCTCTGCACGAGTTACATTGCGAATGCCTTGCATTTCTTTTTCATCATTTTCTTTTCCTCTATTAGTCCCCATCTCTTTTTCTTTCATTGATCAAAGTAAAAATTAGAAAAAATAAATAAGAAAAATTGTTGTCGTGCGGGTGAGTTTAACGCAACGCAAAACTGAATAGAGAGTTGCGTAAAAAAGAAATTTCCATTTAAATATCTGCTGCAACGAATACAGTTACTTTTTATATCCATCCTATTATACGATTGTGTTTTCTTATATTGTTTGAATATAAAGGCGAAAAGAAAAGAACAGAGAAGATAGAAAACAAAACCAAATGAAACGAATGCTGCTGTGAGCAGTTGCAATTGCAAGAAGGAAAAAATTAGAAGCTCACTAAGTGCTGTTATTGAAGCTTCGGGCACTATTATCAGCTTCTTTTTAAAATAATAGCAACACATTTTAACAAGTGCAGCTATTTTTGTTAGCATACCATCGATTTTTGTCGTTTATGGCGCAATATTTATTTGAGCTTCACTTTTTTCGCTCATAAGCACTTTCCAACTGTTTTCATGTCTTGCTTCTATTTTCTCTCCTCTTTTCTTATGATTCGAAAATTCTGAAATCATATGATTCAGCGAAATCAATAAGCATTTAAGTTTTTAAAATACAAAAAAAAATCAAAAATACTTTTTGATTTTGATTGAAGAATTAATAGATTGAATAAATTGATTGAAGGGAATAATTTTGATTTCGATAAAATGAAAACACTTCTAGTCTCTCCAATACGAAACTTATTTAAACAATGTTTTAAGACGCTTGAAATAAAAACAAAAAATTCGAAATCATTTAAAAAGCTTGAATGCTATGGAGAGAAAAGTTTCACATATAGAGTGTGTCTTATAAAACCCATCGAATTTGTTAAATCGTAAAAAATTAATGCAAGTACTTTAGCGATTGATTTTTTCATTTTTAATAATAGTAAGTTCATAATCTTTAAATATTGCAATGTTTTGAATAAAATTTGCATTGTTTCCGATAAAATATCGGGTCAAACTGTTTACCCACATTTTTCAAAACATGTTTTTTCAGAAGTTTTGTTGAAAATTGCGATCACTAATATTAAAACAATTAATAAATGAGATTTTTAAGCGGTTTGATCAGCATCAGATGTTTTTCTGATATCATCAAACCTTAAATTTAAAAAATTGAACCGAAACTTCGTTACCCGATAAATAGCGGTCCCGTGTCTTAAAAAGCTACAGCTATCAGAATTCAGTTGAAAGCAAAAATTACAACGAGCGAACTATAGATCGATTCATTTTAACACCAAGTCTTTGATAAAAAGTGACTTTTTAAATTAAAAACTGCTCGAGTTTGATTTCCCTATACAAAACTCTTTTTTCACTAGTCACGATGTCCATTATTATTACACGAATTCATTTTTTATTTATCTGCAGATGAGCACACTTGTAAATAGAAAGATTTCTTCAATCGCATAAGTGTTAGCCTCCATTCTCTACTCTCAATTTTTCAGTCTTCGAGCGTTTTCTTGTATGAATGTGTGTTTCAAATACTTTCTTTAGTAAAACTATAATCTGTAAATTCTTGAGGCTAGTTAATGTGTGTCTCCGAAGTTTTTGTTATTTAGCTCTAAATGTCTAGACGTACTGTACTTTCACAAGGAGACTGCGATCGATTTAACTATTCATATTTTGTTGAAATGGAAAAACAGAAATAAATTCATTCGTTTGCTGGGTTCATCTGAGCTTCAAAGAACGTTTCATTTCTTTTATGAAAAAGATAAGAATCAAAATGAAATCTTCAGAATAACTCGTTCAGAAGATTCACTTAAAAGATTTCGTTTCTGTGCAGAAATATTTTCAAAATGTTAATTAAGATAAAAACTGTATTAAGCGCTATATTCGTAAGCGGAACAAATGTTAACTCTGTATTTTACTTTTCGCAAGAATTCGCATTGCATCTTGTTTAATACGCGTGCTTCGAAAAAAGCTTGTTAGTTTGACAATCCTCTAGCTGAAAAGAAAGCACAATTGAAATGCTCCTTATTTGTGCTTTTATTTAAACGAACGGAATCCAATTGCTTTGGCGCTTGTTAGTTTTTATATTGTCGTTAATGTTCGAAATACACAATTTTCAGAAATTGTGACATTTTAAACACTCGAGGATAAATATGAACTCCTCAAAATTTTTCTCTAAATTTTTCAATCGTTAAAAACAATTTTTTAAAAAGTTTTCAAGACTTAACGGTTAAAAGAAAAAACAGTATTTGAAGCATGTAGTAAATTAAAATTTGATTTTGTTTCCGAATGTCAAAATTTTCGAATGAAAAGTGAAATTTATTTTAAAATTCACGCTAAGGTTCGTTTCGATTATATTTGAATCGAAATTACTCAATAATCATATAGTTCATTCTTTTTTCTGACTTCAAAAAGTAACATCGTTTATCGATTTTAGCATTTATAATATAATGCTCATTTATTTATTTTCAAGCTCTCTCTCTCTTTCTCTCTCTCTTTTAATAATCTGAAACATGGATCTAGTGAACGTTCGATAACAAAACATTAAGCTACATTTGATATTTGACTAAATTTAGAAACGCTTAATTCACTCGTCATTTCAATGGTGCTGATGATGAAAACTTTTGATGAAATATTACTTTTCTATGTATCATTCAAATAAGATTGTTTCGATGACGTTCTTTTTGTTTTGCTAATATTCTTGAAATAGGCTCTTATTTTTAGAATTAGAATAATGTTTCAATCGATTCAAGTTTAATGGTATCGCTTTGTCGAGCAGTGAAAACGCTGAAATGCATTTTATTCATTCAACGCTTTCTTTGTTTCATTCTTTCATTCATTCGCAATTTTCATTTTCGTTTAACTCACTTCGAAAGTCACTTTAAATCGATCGATTAGTAAATTTTGTTATTTTCTTGAGCATATGTGTAAAATACTCGCAAATGTCGAATCTTTACGAACTTTTCTAAGTCATGAGCATCGAAATTAATGTAGTTGGTTTAGAGTTTCGCAAACAAAGTTATAAATTACTATTATTTTCAAAACAAACATGTCAATAGATGTATTCGAAATATATACTTAACCGTTTTAACTTATTTATACATAGATGAAATTACTTAGTTGACAGTGTTTTGCAAATACTTTAGAAATACAATTTGGTTTTCAGAAATATTGTTTCTTTACAATTTTTTGTATCTAAAGACGATAAAATTCAGTTCTAGTATACAATAAAGGAAACTAGAACAATTTGTTTTAATCATTTACATCATACAATCCATTTTCTTGGACAAGAATTGGTGTTGAGAAAAGAGGTAGTTAAAAGCGTGTCTTTTTGTTTTCCTACTCTTTTTTCGTCTACTTTTGTTTTACTTACTGTTATTAAAAACAAAATAAGTTTGATAAAATGACGCTCAATTTAATTTGCATCATTGATATATAGATACTATTATAGAAAAGTCCCAAAAAATTCGTAGCCTTAACTGGACACTGTACGTTGACAGTTTAGCGGTTATAATATTTAGGGATCGGAACGTAAGGCCCTAACCTTTTAACCGTTACATTGCATTGCAACCATAACATTCATGAAAACCGTCAATTCCAAAAAACTAATTGAAAGGTATGCCGCATAGGTTTTTAAATATTCTTTGCAACGTGTATCGATTGCAGAAAAGAACGCCGATTACAAGCTCTCGTAATTTGATTAAAAACAAACTTAATCATTGGCTAAATATCAGAATTTGATGATAAATTTAATATGAATTTAAAAAACAAGTGCTACAAACGTCGACATTTAAAAAATCATAAGCTTTTTACTGTAATAATCTAACCGTTTTGAAACTGAACGGTATCAGCCTAAAGCCTATATCCGTTTCTCTCCCTAATTTTGTAGAAAAAGATTAATTTTTTATCCATTGTGTTATCTGCCGTAATATTTTTAATCTCTTGTTTAACTGAATTTATTTTTAGAAAAAAATTTTACAATACTTTGTTTTATTTAAACTAACATTTCGAGGGACAATTTATTAAACTTATTTTACTTTTAATAACAGTAGGCGAAACAAGGGAGCACCAGTAAAAAGAAGTAAAAATTTTCAGTTTGTTTTTTTTTGTTTTTTCATTTTGAAACATTTATTATTTTATTTAAACTAACTTGCAAAAAATTATGAAACTTTTAGATTTTTAATTGTAAATTTATTTTGAGTACTCACAGTTTTGAATTAAGAAGAGAATGAAAAAATATTGACTTTTCAAACTTCACTTTTAAATCGAATGATGAGATTTTTAGTGGAATTTTTTTATCGAATATTCATTCATGATAGTCGAACAAGAAAAGATCGAATAGCAAGAAAAGGAAAGTAGATCGAAGAGCATAATTAATTAAGTTTGAGAATGGATATACTATTTTAGTTATTGTTTTTAAACTTGCGCTAATTTTTTATACATCCACCATTCAAGAACTCGTAAGAATGCTTATCAAATTTCAACCATTTCCATTCACATAAAACTCAATTACGTTATTTCCATCATTTAAGCAAATGATATTTCAAATAAAAAAGTTTATTCCGCTAAGAATATCAAATTTTGACAAAAATATATTTAAATAAATTACATTAAATTTCGTATAGATTTAAAAGCTCGTTCTATAACAAACAATTCATTAAAAAACAAAATTTGATTACTTGATTTTTGTTTTAGGAACTTTAAAAAATTTATCGCTTTTGTTATTGTTTTTACTCTCTATTCGCTTAAAAAGTTTTTAAATTAATCTTTAGTTTTAAATGAACACAGTTTGTAAAGTGTGCATTTTAAATGTTTAGGTAAAATATTGTATTAAAGTAAAAAAATGAAAGTTATCGATTCTCTTTTTTGAAATTTTAATTTAAGTTATTATTAATCTTATTGAGAAAAGTTTTTTGGCATCTTCAATAGAAATGGTGCATTGAAAATTCAATAAATTTTTTCCGCATATAAAATAGAACTATTTTATTATTTTTAAAAATTAAAATTTCTTGAATATTTAATGAACAAATGAAAACAACGAAAAATCGACATGAGAATGTTAAAAAGAAACCTTTAAAAACATTAAATTACGTGCTGCTTAATTACTATCAATCTCAAGCATAAAACACTGAACTTTAAATTTTTATCAATATTCATTTGAGTATTTTTAGATATAATTGTTGTGAAATTGGTTTTTAAATTGTGAATTGATTAAATATCAAAAATAATGCATTCAATTGATCAACATCCGTCTATGAAAAATTAGCTATCATTTTGGTAAATAAAGAGGAGCGCGAACAAATTATCACTGTGATATTAACAACTCTAATAGCAACAGCAATTGAACTGATTACAAATGAAATTTGTAAAAGAATGATAAATTATGAACATTTTGGGAGGTAATTGAAAAAAATGAACGAGATTATTGATATTATTTTTAGAAATTATACAATGTTTAGATACTTTGCTGAAACCAATTTGTTTTATTTATATTTTTTTAACAAAGCATTCTTTCTCAAAGGTTTGTTGGAAAGTATGATTTATATCTGCGCTATATTCGGTCATACATTTATTTCTTGTTTGTAGGTATATTCTCCTTTATTTTTTGTTGTGACTTTTTTTAGTCGCGAAAAATAGCTGCAACAAGCAAACGAAGTAGAGTAATAACGACAAAATGTAAGCGAAATAATGATCAAAGCTGTTTGAAGCGTTCAAAAACAATTTTGCTAATGATGTGAGTAAGAATTGATTATCTCATGAATTTTGCAGCAGAAACACCTTATCAATGGAGTAGAGAAACTTACTTTATCGCACTACTATTATGCTGATTCTTTATTCCTCATTTGCTAAGTTTAAATGGATAGCAGTTAGATTAAGTTATAAACATAGCGTCTTCGAGAAACAGCAAGATGAAATGTGAAGCACATACGT
>NCKU01001510.1:0-25129 GCA_003675995.1 Dinothrombium tinctorium | reverse complement strand
ACATTTCGCCAAGCATTGAACGAGCGGCGGATAGAACTGATGCCATAAACCTCTCTCCACATTTTGAATTAATTTCAATAACATGAAAGCATTGAGAATGTGTTCATTGTTTATGGTTAAATCATTTTGCAAAAGTRTTAAATGTTTTTGCAAACAAACACATRTGCYCCTCCCAGAGTTAAATGAATCTGCAAAAGTATTAAATGAATGCAATTTGACTGTAATTTGTTATCTCTGCCATTCAGTCTGTTTTTTAAGTGTATTTTTGTTAATAAAATGTCTAATAATATGTTTGAAGTTTAACCAATATCTAAAAATATTCTTGCAATCTAAATAAAGTTATACAAAAATACGCACACACAAACAAATGGCACGAAATATTGAATTATTAAAAATTTGTGGCCATTCTAAGCCGAACATTGACTTAAATTTCCATTTAAGATAGAATTTTCTCAAAAAAGTTAACTTCAATATGCAAGTTTTTGAGAAAAAATAACAAGTACTAGAGAAAAGTTTTTTACTTATGGAAAAGTTCTGGACAGTTTTAAATCAAGAGAATCATAATTTTAAATAAAATGAAAAGGTTCATTGTCTCCATATTGTCTGGATAAATGAACACTTTTGAATTCAATTCAAAGAAAGTTATAAGAGGCTAAATTCAAAGCAAAAGATAATAACATAAAACCTGATAGAATAACCAAATTAAATAAACAATCTGTTCTTATTTTTAATTTTTGGTTGAAAATTCTGTAATCGATTAGTTAAACTCATGAAATTAGTAGATAAAGAAGTAATATGTTCTAGATAGCAGACAAGGAAGCTGCGCTTCTATTATTCATGCTTCATTCAATAGTAGCGATCATTTATAAAGTTTTGACTTTTTGTATGTGGCTTAAAATCTGATTAATCTGAACAAGTAGATTTTTTGCTCAAAATGAGAAATAATTTTCAATGAGCACACAATCCTTTTATTGTAGTTATAAATATAATAATGCGCATTTGTATTGATCTAATCTTAGTTACTTGAGATTTTAGGGTCATGTATTTTGTTATTTTTGTTTTTAACAATATAATATTACAACAATTTATAAAAATGAATTGTACTGAATTTTTATGTGAGGAGAGTGTTTGCAGAATTAATTTTGAAAATAATAACATTGACTTTATTGAACGCCTAGCTATTATTAAAATCCTTAATTCGCATAATTGCTCGAGATTTAAGTTAATCTTTTTAAATAATAACTTGAATTTTGATAGCGAATAATTTTCATATTTTATATCTAAAAAGTTAAAAATCAGCATAATATTCTATGAAATAGGATAAAATAATTATTAATCAATGAGTCTCAAATAAATAAACACTTTCAAAATTGCTGTCAAGAGATGTTTAGATGTAAGCTAGGAAATCTTCTGCTTTGCTAACTAAAGGATTATTGTTTGCGACAAAAGTAGGCTGCTTAAGTATATGAAGAGTTATTAATTTATATCACTTTCTATTTAATTACTGTTTGACAAATATAATAAAGTTATAAACCCTAATAACTAATAATCGAGGAATCAGTAAAGCCACGGTTGGGTACCGCTCAGCCTTCGCCTGTCAACAATGACAACCTGACAGTGTTTTAAGAGCTTGATGATTTTTATTGATTTATGCTCTTAGTCAAAACTTTTACTGAAATTTTTTAAATATCATTCTGTATCGTAAATTAAAATAAAAATTTCTCCAACGCTCTTTGAAAATGATTGTATGACAATAAAATCAAATCGTATGTGGTAAAATTCAAAAACGATTTATAAACTAATAAGTTAAGCAATTTAAGAGAATTGTTACGAATACTGTTGCTTGAATAGCATTACTCGCGTACAGAAAAATCTTTCAATTTATTGCTTTGCAGTGAAGTCTGCTTCAAGTAAACTGAATGATTTTTGGACATATCTAATAACAGCAAAACAAAATGATGAAACCAATGAAGCAGACAGAATGAACTAATTTTAAAAAGTAAAATAGGTCTAAATATAAAATGGCTCGCAAATGATTTCTATGATTGGAAGTGAAATTCATTTCTACACATTTATATGCTAAATATTTTAAAATAACTTTTTGAATTAACAAATATAATCTTCGCTTAATTCTTTCATTTGAAGATTAATGTAAAATCGCTTGAAAAAATTATAGAACTAATAGCTTTAATATTTAAAGGTAAAGATTGTTGCGATTATGTTTGCATATTTTAATATTAATTCTTATATACATTTCCGCTTTAATCTTTCGAAGAATAAGTAATAATTTTTTCTGCTTATAAAAAATTAATAAAATCAATTTCGCAAAAACTTTTAATCGGCTTATTCATCGAGCAAATTTATTATTTTTAATGTTAATAAGGCATATTTCATCTTAAACATCGTAAAGTATTTGCTTCACTCACCAAGTTAACTTTGCTTTAATATCAAAATAATAAAAAGTGAAGCAAATTAATTTTTACGTAATTGATAAAATTTTCATTTATTGTTCAAATAAACAGAATTTGCTAAAAATTATATGCGCGAAAATAAAATTTTATTTTCGACACTTTAATCATTTTGTGCAAAAATTTTTTCGTCTGAAAGTCAATTATTCTATGAAAAATTTTGACAAAAATAACATTTGATCGCTTAACTATAAATGCGAAAATGCAAATCGCTAGAAAAGGGCATAAGTTTGATTCAATTTTGTAAAATGTTTTTCTGTCTCTAAAAGCTTCAACCGCGAAATTTGGCTTTTTAAAACGATGAAAAAGTGAAATAAAATATGAACTCAGCGATTGCGGCGTTTAAATTCGCAACATTCGCGAAACAAATGCGCCAGAAAATGAATGTTTAAAGAAAATGGAAGCGATTTTAAAAAATTTTTTTTCCGACTGTCAAATGTTATTGTTTCCAACTTTCTAAACGAAGTGAAAGCAGAACTCAAAACGGCGTAAAATGTAACAGCAAACAATTAGTTTAATTTCTAAATTTTCTCGAACGTAAAGCGGCAGCAAAACGCATTTCAAAAGTATTTTCAGAAGAATCGACTGTACAAGCGAAACGAATTTTAGCTTTTTTTGAGTATTAAAAAGCAAACGAAAAGCTGAAAAACTTATAATGAGTTATTCGATGCGAAGGAAAACGAGTGAGAAACGACAAAATGAAAGGCAATTAAGTTCGTGTTTCTTTTCTCTTGTTTTCGAATCGCTTTCGATATTGAGTCGAAGAAAACGAAATGCGAACAAAATGTGATCGAAATTACGCTTACATAGAAAATGGCACTTATTTCGAGTTTCGAACTATTTCGCAAGTATACTTTAGCTTTTTTGACAGAAGTCATATATTTTCTCATTTTAACTGCAGTCTTGTTTTTCGCAGTCGAGAAAAGAGAAACACTCCACTTTTAAAATGAAAAAGAATGCGTAGAGCGCAGCGGAGAAAATTGTGTCGCAAACTTTCAAAGAGAACTTTTCTCTTCTCTCTGTAAAGCAGGAGAAATTAAAGCGAAATAAATCGGCGAAAAACTTTTACTCATTTTCGTCTCTATCTGCTTTTAAGATGAAGCGACTTTTTAAACGTACTTTAGTTAACTCTTTCTCGCCAAAACCTACTAAAATCTGTAAACAGTACGAGCGTTTGCGAGAAAAATTCAACTTCCAAATTAGACTCATTTAATTTGTGTTCGAATAAAGAACACATTTACGCAGTATTTCGCTCTTTTTTCTTCGCCTTTGAATTAATATCGCTGCGTATTCGCTTTCTCTTTCGCTCTGAATTCGACACAATAAGTTTCTTTTCAAATGACATTTCGTTAAGAACAAAGAATGAACAACTTCGAAAATGAAACGCTTGAAAAGCAGTCTGAAAGACACGCTTTCGCTGCGTTACACATTTGCTATTCACATTCTTTGATTAATTATGTGATTATCGATTTTCAGCGAGCAGAAAACATAAAACATAGAACCGAAATCAACTTTGTTGGAAAACATAGCAAAACACAGCAGTGAATGATCCTGCATGGCTTGATGTATTGAAAAGCTCGAGATTTCCTCTTATTAATTGTATTTTAATATCAAGCAATTTTTATCGCTTAATATTTATACATCACTGTGAGTTAGATTTAATTTTTGCTGCGAGTCTAATGAGAGATCAAAAGTAAAATTCAATGTGCTTGTGTGCATTTTTAAGTGCGCTGAGCTTTTACAGTTGAGAATGAGTTATGTAGCGATATTAATCTTTTTTTTGAAAATTTCAGTCAAAAACGAATTTATTTTCAATTAAAAATTTTAGGAGAAACGTCTTTCGCAGTCTAAAGCTTAATTTCTTGCTTTATAACGCATAATAAATAAAAGAAATAAAAATGGACAGAAGCATGGGTAAATTATCTTATTTTAATAAATTAGATGAAATTTTGAAAAAAAGAACTTTATACAGTCGCGTTTTCAATATTCTCGTAGTACGAATGAAAAAACAATTGCTTTGATCAAATTGAAAGCTTCGATTGTTTCCGACATTGTACGAAAAAGCAGCAAAAATTTATTCTAATAAAAATGATTCTTAATGAAAACGAACAGCGATTTTTGTATTGACAAAACAAACAGTTGAAATAGTGAAACGGAAATTAAAACTTTTGTTGTTCGTTTTGAGATAATTAATCTCTCTCAAAATCATTTCACATTAATTACTGTCATATTCCATTCACTATCTAAAATGATCACAAACTTTCCTGTGTTGACGAGGATAAGGTGCAAATATTGGATATTCAATCTCTGTTTTGCATTGAAAATAAAAGTCTAAGTAAGCTACATAGATAACATTGATTTATACCAATTTTTCAAATTTAAATTTCTATATCAAAACTTTTCTCACGAATTTTACAAGAATTCAAATTTTTAAATTTTGAGAAAATTGTATGTAATCAGTCTGGTCAATTTTAAAAGGAAAATTTTTCAAGACTTTTGGATAAGTTCTTTGAGTAAATTCATCATCTTTAAGAAAGTGACAAATAATATTTGGGAAATCTAAAAATAAAGTAAAGTTAAATGAGTAAACTATTGCCGATTGCGTTATTTGCGGTTACCATACAAAACCATTTTATCCAACAAAATTATTAAATCAATACTTTTTCAAAAACTGATCAAGATTTTGATAGGATCATGCTAAGTCTTGGTCTATTCAAAGAATCGGGGCCCGAGTCTGGACTGAAAAATTGGTCTCGACAAAAAGAAAAAAAAACGAAGAGAATATTTGTGATTATAAAGTGAACGAAAATAAAAAATTTTACAACTTGCTTCTATATAAAGTATTTTTTTAATTTACATAAATAAATGTTAAACGAAGCAAAAAAATTAAATCGAGTTTGAAATTGGCAATATATTAATATAATTACGCAAACAAATTGAACAAATAAATCAGCATTTCAAAGAAAAAAGATGTTCAAGTTCTTTTTTGCGAACAAAATCAAATCAAGTTAGTTCTAATTGGCAGTGCGGAAACTCGAAACTTAGCTTGGAAATTCTTATCGAAAGCAGCATTTGTTTTGAGATTGAAGGCGAGAAAATGCATTCAAACGTTGAAATGGCAGTCATTATTCATTCTCATTACGCTTGCTTCCATTTTCTCCCGCTGAATATCGTCCGAAACGGGCGTTTCACTCGCAATTAATATGCAACATTTTGCGAGAACAATAAAAACGTGACACATTTTTGCCATTTGTGTCCGCATTAGTGAAAATCACGCCGAAAGCGAGTTTGTGAATGCAATTCTTGCTTTTAAGCGTACTGTAAATTGTATCGCATTAAATTGCAAACGAAAATCATTTTTCGCATTCATTACCGAAATATTGACTTTTGTATATAATTGATTTTTTCTAATAACAGCTAGTTAAATAATTAAATGCAAAAATTCAATCTTTTGCATGACTCTAGTTTTATATTAAGCTTTGCTTTATATTTTTCAAATGCTCTTTCTTTTCGCTGAACATTTCACATTCATTTTTTAGACAAAAGTATATTTAAATGAAGATAAAATAGAATTTGGAACTAGAAATTTAAGTTTTAGTCTTAAATGAGCTTTATTAAAAATCTAAAAGTTAAAATTGTATTTAAAGTCCAAATTGTTGCAAAATTATATCAACGGAAAAGTGATTTGATCGTTGCACAATTCATTTTTCATCAATTCATTGTGATTACATACTGATTGAACCTTAATCTAACAATTTGCCACATTTAGCAGAGGGCAAAAGAAATCGTTCATCACATGATATCAAGTTGAGGTAAAACAATGGTGGCGTTACAAAGAGCATGATTTTTACGTCTGATCCACTTAAATATGAATCAAATTACAAATATGATATGAGTAGGAATCTCTAAGTAGCGAAAAATCAAGCGCTGAAATCGATTAGAGCAATAACCTGCAATTTTTGACCTTAAAATAGAAAATATACAAAAACACAGAATGCATGTATAATACAATGGCTCATTAAAATTTTTGTATTTTCCAACTCTACGTAAAAATAAATAAAGAACTATCATTTCAAAATAAAATGTTCCGAATATCTAAAGTGAGCTAAACTGCAAAGCACCTTCAATGCAACGCTTAACTAATCATGGCTTTGCAGGTAAGCTCATTTTCGATAATTGAAACACATTTTAATTATCTCGAATCGGTAGTACATATAAAATACAGTGTACGTACAATCCTCGCGTTAAAAATGTTTAAAACAGCAATTAAAGCTTGAAAATAACATTTTTATTCTACATGAACGTCTTTTAATCGAGAAAAGTTTTAATTTCAAAGTTTCTTTTTAAAAGAAGACGGGATGGGAAACTTAATTTTACAGTTAAACTTAAAGTAAACTTCAATCATAAGTTTTGACAAAGACAGATTCCAATATTTTCCGCATCTAAAATGAGTATTCAAGCGTGTCATTCAACCTATAAAGCTTTTTACTAACATCTATTGCTTTACTTCTCATTAATCATTTTTGCCAAGTTTCGAGACTACCGCTTCTTTATCGCGTGCTCTCCACTACATACCACTTTAATGTTTTAATATGCGTCAAAATCTACACTGTAATTTTCTCTATTATATTATGAATTTACTTTTCATCGGAAACTGCCACACAATGTTTTTATTGTTATTTCATCAACTGTTTGTTGTTATCATAATCTTCCATTGTTTTCTTACAAAATGAGTTAAGTTAGTGGATTAATAAGTGTGTTTAATACATGCAGTTAAATCGCGATTAACACACCGCCTTTTCCCTACATTACAATTATTGATAACTTGTTATAAGCATCTCTTTCTTATTTTCCCCCATTCCTCTTGATTTGTTTGCTGTTAATTCACAAATAACTGTTTTTAAGCTTAAGTATTGGCAAACAAAATGCATCGTTTCATGTCAAACACTTCTTTCGGCGCTGTATTTTCGCTTATATTATGCATATAGTAGAAACTCGTGCAAATGAAAACAAATTCTTATCGCTTATATTATATTACTAATTCATCGACAAAAGTTACATTCTCATTTTCAGTGAGAACGAAAAGGAAAACACAAATAACGATGTATATACAGTTTCGGAAAAAATGTTTGTCTCAGCGATAATTGATGATGAGACGGTAGCAATTTAAAATAAAACTTAATTTTATAAATATACAACCTTAAAAGCGAGAAATGTTAAAAATGCAAATATTTCTTAACTTACCATTGATGAAATCGAAAAAACAATTAGATTGAATGAAAAGGGTTGATTATTGCTCAGAACCGTCGTTTAACAAACAAACGATAACTCGTGAACTATTTTCACAAAACAAAACAAGTCACTGAAATCACTTATTATTTGCACACATTAATTCCGCATCTGTAAAGTAATTTTGAAAAAATATTTGTGAATTTTTTATAAACAAAATTTCACTGCTTTGAACTTCAATTGTTTGCAATCGCTTTTAAAGGTGATAAGAAAGCACGAAAAACTGTGTTCAATTTGCAGATCATCGTTCGAACGGTGAGAAAACAATATGCATAGCGGCAAACATTTTCTGAGGCAATAATGAACCTATTGAATTAAGCTTATTCGAATTAATACTGAACCCGAATAAACTGAAATTGATTTTTTGACTATCGGGCCTTATCACAATAACTTAGGTCTGATGAAGGCAACGGATTTTTTAAAGTTAGAAGAACACTTTATTATTGACAAAATACGAGTACAAAATGCGTTTTAAGGCAAGAAAATTGTACATCGACGAAAGAGTCAAATATGCATTTTACACGCGGTTTGTGTATATACAAGTTATTGCTATCGAATTGACGATAGCCGATGTGGTTATCCTTTGCTGTGGTGAAAGGGTGAAAGTGCAAAGAGTAACGTGCATAAATCTTTGTGTGATAGTTGGTGGTATCGCTTGCACTATGGCGAGCGGGCACGACACAATCTAAACAAAATTGATAACTGTGCTTGATTTTACTTTTAAATGTTTTAAATTTTGTCGCGAACCTGGTCAAAATTGATGCGTTTCAGAGTGGTAAGATATTAAAAAAGATTGATCCGAGACAAACATTCTTTCCGAAACTGTATTTTCTCAAAGTTGCTCAATTTTAAATGATACCGGCAGTTATGCCTAATAATTTGAATAAATGTTGAAAATAAAATAAAGAATATATATTTCTCTTTGCATTGACACTAAAATGTTAGCAATTGCTTTGAATTGTGATAAGAAAGCAAAGAAGAACCGCGCTCTCCAACTAACCGATGACCTTACGAAGAGTGAGAACCAATATGCATATCAGCAGAGTGTTTTACGAGACAAAAATGAATCTGTAGAATCAATTAATCGGTTCATAAAAAATAAATGAATAAAAAGAGAGAATAATAAATCTCGGTGATGGCAATAGTACCTGATTTTTTGCTTGAATATATGTTTTATATATTAAATGAAATATAATGAACATGACATTTTCGTATTTGAGCATGGAAGTATTTCAAGAGACAAATAAAAAACAATTTTTATCATCATCAGCCTTGATTTATGATTTTACTTAAGGCAATGAAAGACGAAAAGATGATCTCTGCTATTATTTTTGATATGAAAGATTTATATTCAAATTAAAAATCAGGTGAAAAAACAAAAATTTTTCATATTTTTTCTATTTAAAAAATGTGTTATTACGTTTTTAATTTTGTTTCGTTTTTAGCTCTTTTCATGATTCATGAACTACTTCAGTCCTATTTATCATATGAATTTGCACTTCTGCCGCAAGTACTGAAAGTTTGGTGTAAATATAAATTTTAGACATTTCCTTAATTAACTGTCAAATAAAGGCATTTTCCAGACAAAATAATTCAATAATAGAATCTACACATATCAACCAATCCTAAAAAATATTCATAATTAAATCATATACTTGAAATCATACAACAGATCGTTTGTAAACAACAATGTTGCCGACGCCCTCAACGAAAAATTTACACATCTAATTGTTTTAATAATCTCTTATAAACAACGAAAAATTTTTCAAGTCAAGTTGTTCTTTTTGATTGTTACTTTACGCCAAATTATTTTTAAAAAATGAACGAGAACATCTTAAAATAAAGAAAAACTATGTATGAACTATGTAAAGGCTATTTTTTGATCGAGATAGGAAGAAATGGAAGTGAATTTGTCTGCAAAAGATCAAAAGTACCATTTTCCCATTTTTGGGTAAGATTAGGATGCCCAAGAGGAGTTAAAGTTTTTTATCACCTAAAGCGGTTGACATGAGAATAAGATTGCAAGAGTTATGTTATTACATTTTTGGTAAAGAGTTTAAAATACACGTTCCGAACCGCTTTTAAGCTCATTGAATTCATGAATTTAAAAGAGTAAAAATTAGTTATTGAAAAGGTGAAAAGAGAATCGAACTTTGAAAAACTTTCTCAGAAATGTTTTGATTAAGCAGAAGAACGCAAAATGAGAGTAAGCGATCAAACAAGAAACAGAAAATCATTAGCTGTGTTGGATCGCAGTTTGTTACAACAAAAAAGAATAATTCGCTTTTCATGACACTGTGACGAATTGTCTCGTCTGTGGAAATAAGAAGCTGAGACTTGTCTCTAGATAAGTAACAAGAAATGAAAATGCGCTTTCTTTTTCATTGCAAAACTTTTTGATCGATTGTACTTTCTCTGTATTTATAGCTTTGCTTCGCACTTAATTATAACAGCGAGTTAAAAACGAGCGTATTGCAAAATATTAGAGAAGTGAGCAAAAGAAATAATTTTGATCTGAAAAGAGCAAAAATGCACTTGCATCTCTCTATTTCTTTCTCTTTTTTCTCAAATCTCAATCAAAATTTTTTCTCAAAGTTAACCTCCGTTTTGCCATTTCATATTTTAAGATTAATTTTGCTTGAAGCGTTGAATGACTGATTCGGTTCAATACACTTTCAAGTCTATCGAAGCTATCAATTAATCACTGCTCAAGTATAAAATAAGCAAATTTAATTAGCAGCTCGTTTTTCATTCGTTCTACTAATTAAATTATTTGCGAGATGAAAAAATCTGTGGGAAGCGTTATGCGAGCCAAATTGATGAAAAAAAATTGCATTTAAAACTGCGAATTTCGAATCGAAAATACCTTTGCGAGTAATGGAAAGGAAATACGTGCATTTCCGTGGTAAAGGTATGCTCGATGGCAAAGAACATAAAGCAAAGTCCAATTCATATCGCTTTCTGAAGACTCTTTAAAAAAGTTCGACTTAAAAATTTTTGTGCTCACACCAATAACGGCTAATTATGGGAGTGCTAATGAACTCTGTATGAACGTTGCAATTTTTTTGACTCTAATTAATTTAAGATTCGCTTAGAAAATAAATGACTAGTCGCTCCGCAGCCCTTATTATCGCGACTATCAATTTTTAAATAAATAGTTTCGAAAAACCGTAAAACTATCAGTTCACTTCTGATTTCAGTTTCTGTGGGTGTGCACAAACTTAATAAGCGATTCGCAAGCAGAAAAAATTGTTTATCGTATGCAATATGCTCGTTGTAAAATTTGTTACGCAAAAAGTGCTCTTCGCGATATTCGCGCTTGTATTGCTTTTCGAACTAATCGCTGGAACTGTTCGCTTTCATATATGCAACGAAAGTCAATTGCGAGTAAAAATGAATGAAATTTGCTCTTTGGAAAAGCGATCGGGTAATTCGATTCTCCGACATCATGGTGAGTTTATTCTGATTGCATTATAAAATTTTGACAAATGTTCTCTTTTTTCTCTTGAAAAGGCAAGAAACTAAGAGATCCTATGAATTTGGTGAAGCATTGCTGCAAGAAAGGATGCCCCGAGGAAATGATCTATATTTACTGCGAAAGCGCGTCTTGATTCAATTCTAAGCACAATGAAACTCGATGAGTTTTCAGCAATTTTTCTAATAAAATGTGCTATATATCTTTTTATTATTATTTTCTAATTTTCAACTTCAAATTTTGAGCGAAAATAAAGAAAAGACCATTTTCAAGTTGCCATCATTTCAATTACTTCAAACATTGAGGCTTATTTCAGAGCCGCCATAAAATTAAATCATATTTTCTACTTTTCAAGAAATAAATTTGAAAAAGTTAGTAACAAAATTTAATTTGCTTCTTAAACTCTTTTGTGTTAGATTATTACTTTACAAAACGCTTCGTTCAAAGAATGAAACTCGATGAAAAAACCGCACATTTTGTAAATTGTTTCGCATGTTTCTCAGCGATAATAAATTACTTTCTTCGCAAATGTTGAAAGTTTTTCTGCTTAAAAACTTCTTCCTCGACTATTCTTTAAATTTATTCGAATAATATCGATGAATGGGTCATGAAAATATATTTTTTCCTATTTTTCGCGCATGTTTCATGTTTAAGCATCATATTTCATTCAAATATTTTGAATTTTATCAACGTTTTACCTCGCAATGCTTCATATGATCAAATTACATGTTGCAATTGATTTTATAACCAGAAACTATTTTTAATGAGCGAAATCAAATAAGGTTTCCTGAAAATACAGGCTTTTCCGGTTTACTTACTATCATGATAAGTTTTTTAGTTGTTACTTAATTTTTTTTTTTTTTGATTCAGCGCTTGATTCGCAAATTCAATCAAAGTGTATCACGTGTTTCCGGGTAGACAACCTTATGAATTTTATCTCATTTAAAATTAATTGAACGCATAATATTTGCGTTTTTATATTCTGCAAACTTCTATTTGTACTGATAAAATAATAACGAACTAAATTGTTAATTAATAATAAACTAATATATAAAAAATAACCGCGAACATAATTCTCAATCGGAGAGTTAAATTGTGTCATTAAAAATATGTTTGTTTAATATATAAAGTTTCTTGTGAATTAAGATTAGGATGAAATAAATGATAAATACATGCGTGTTTATACACGAGAAGAAAAAAGCGTTAACCTAGATTGTGCATATAAAATGAATGAAAAATTAAGTCGTCTTACACGACTGTGTTATTTATATTTTAATCGCTGGTATATATTTACTTATTAAGCAAATTCATTTTTATTGTCATAAGAACTTTTTTGAAGTGCGACAAAAAAGTAACCGAAGCTGATAAAATTTTCAAATTTTTAATAATCCGGGTTAGAGTAAAATATTTTTCGTTTCTAAACATTTTAATATCAATTATTTCTTTTTAGCTTCATATCATAAGTATAAAACTTGCTTAAAAGTTTGAATTAAAATGAAAAATTTTTCATTGGCACTGAAAAGGCTGATCGCAAAAGTAATTGAAAAAACATTTTGTGATTATAAGGTATAAGCACTTATCGTACTTATGAGGTTATAAAGGTATGAGAAATAAGTTTAAAAGAGAATGAAATATTCTTGAACAATGAACAAACTATATAGAAAAGTTACAAGATAACTAGATTTCATTAAGCTAATCATTTATTCGTTCGCTTTAATCTTAATCTGCTTTGCTTCAAAAAACTTGAGAAATTAAGTTTTGCCCCAATAGCAATTAGCTTGCAGATGGCACATATTGCGCCATCTGAAAACAAACTTTAAGTTTAACTCATTTATTTACAGTAAACCATACAAAAATCCCCCCCACCCGACGCGTTACATATATACGCGTTTGGGGTGGGGGATTTTTGAGCGGTTTACTGTATTTGATAAAATTAAAGTTGAAAAACTATTTTTAGATTATTGCGGCCAAAGCAAGCAAACGATATCAGCCGCGCTTGTGTAAATCTTTACCTCTGCTTTGCAATAAAACAAACGATGACCAAATCGCCTTACGATAGTAAAATCGTGTGCATACCTTACGGAAAATGTGCATTTCGCTGTTTTGCCAACATTCGATCGTTCACTGTTCGATGCTTCACAATTGAATGAATTTATTCCGAAAGGCCCTTTCTAATAATATGTGCATTGTTGGATAGGCCCTTTCGGAACAAATTCATTCAATTGTTAGGAGTGAATGCTCATTTCTCGTGTTTAACTCTTGATTCAGTTCTGTTCGATTACATTGTTGGTTGCGGTTTGGTGTTCAATTCGAAAAGCAGCTCCATTTTCTTTTAGAATTCTTTTTGTTCGTTTAACTAATCTTATTTAAGCCAACTTTTTCGGTGGTTTCATTCAAAAGTTTACTTTTCGTTTGACATACAGTGATGTTGTCTCGGAGAGGTTCAGTTTCAAAACAATTCGTTTCGCTTCTCAACAATTCCAACACATTCGAGTGTTACATTTTGCCATGTTGACTGCTTAAATTTTGCATTCTTTTATTTGCCGCCTTTTTAACCACTTTCTCAATGTCACAATTGAAAAAGTGACACTTCACGAAATAATAACTAACGAGTGATTTTGGCACTTAACTCAAAGACTTTAATTTTCGTGGTTTGAGAGCACCGGTACTAAAAAAATTGATTTAAATTAAACATCGCTTTGAAAGCACGTTTTTGTGCAAATAAATCAAAATTAAGATGTCCAGCGTGACGTTTTGTGAAATGCAGTGAAGTATTCTTTTAGCTGTAGAAAACTTTTTGTTCTCGTTAGTACGTACATTCATGCTTAGTTGTTATTCTGATTTTAACATTTAAGATCTAAAAAGTCACTATTATTTATTGAAAAATGCACTTGCATTCTAAAAATTAATTTATTATCGATTTATCAATTAGCAACTTATTGATTTAATGATCAATTTAATGATTCAGTTTAAAAAAGCAGTGACATTCTCTTTCTTGCGAAGCATCCTTGTTTCTCCTTCGAATTGTTGCTGGTTTCTATGATAAACTTTGTGACTCAAACCAAGATTATTGTATGATAAATCGAAAGATATCATCGATTATGAATGAGTGAATAAATCTTTATTACTTCGTTTCTATGATGTAAAGCAATTGTAATTCTTTTTGCTTCGCTTGCTAGTTTTATCATATTTTTGATTAAATTATACATTTACAGTTATCATTTTAAAAGGTGGAAAAGATAAATGAGAGATTCGCAATAATTATTCAAAAAGTTTCGATTTTATTTGAGTTATAACTTATAACTAAATCAAAAACCAGAACACACTTTATCTTCACGCGAGCTTTTAATTCAATTTTAACAATTGACGTGAAAACTCTTCAGTTATTTTACATTTAAATATCATTAAAGATTTTTCTCGTGGAATCTTTTAAAAACTGGTTTAGAAATCAATAAATGTTTAAATATTAGAATCAACTAATGCCTTAGCTACGTTGTTATGTTGCTTATTCTTAGAAAATTCAATTTTCTAATAACAAAGTTAGCGTTTTAATGCAGTCACAGCTGCATTTCTCACAATCCTAACAAATTCATAGCTAACTTCACACAAACATAAAAGTATCGCAAGTCTTCCTCCATTGTTATTATTGGTTTTATTTTATAAGAATGCGTAGTAGATAACTTTGACTTAGCAACTGTTTTTTTGTTTTGTGCTTTTTAAGTCAATGTACGATTGCACATTACTTCACTGAAAGTCTAGGATACACATTTATTCTTTGAAATTTTCGAATTTTTTTTTTATTTTATTTCTTCTGAAAGAACAATTTTAATTCTTTAAGTCGTAAGAATTTTGAATATATTTCTCACTTATTAGATGTGTTACTTTGACAGGTCTAAAGTTACTTTTAAGCGTGATTTAGTTATATCAAATTATCAATTCTCTCAAATTTCGCAACTTAAAACTTGATTTTAAATGTTTTCTCGTACTCTCTCAGTCTGTGTTCATTGTGCAGTAGAATGCACTTGTCTGTTTTAATTTTTTAAGTAAACAACGCTTAATTTCCTCATAACAAACCTTAATCACCGGATAAGACTTTCAGAATTTGACAAACTCCGCATTTCGAAGCAATTTTTTGGTTCCAGCGATGTCGGAATAGAAAGGTTTGACAAATGTATTTTTATTTAACGTAACAAATCTATTTGCGAGTCATTATTATATCATATTTCGCTATAAACTTTCCTTAATAATCTGATAATAAACTGCTCTCATCTTACTGTGGATTATAATGAAGAAAACAGAAAATTTTTAGAGTGAAGTATACTTTATGTGCATCAAGCTTTTTGTCTGATGTAATATTATCGCTTTCAATGAGCGTTTTTTGTTTTTAATTTTTTTAGCCTCTTACACAAACTTACTTTTCCATAGCATACAGATCTGATTCTTTGTTAAAGTTTAAAATTTTATTTTTATAAAGCTATACTACAATGCACAAACAAATCAAACTCCCAGAATCTAAATTGCCTCATTTGGCTGTATTATGCAGCGATTGCCAGAGATTTGACTATTTTTCAATTTCTGAGAAGATCCAAAAATAAAGCTGATTTTCGTTTAGAAGCTTAAAACTGAGAAAGAGAGCAAAAATAAAAATTTATCAGAAGAATATACATGTAAGTATCTATACAAAGTTTTTCTGCTGTAAATCATTGTTCACAACGTGGAAAACTTTTTAAAGGTACATTCAAGGAAAGAGAAAAGTTTACATTGTTGGGTAAAAGAAATACATTTTTTAACCATTTCTTTTACCTAACAATGTAAACTTTTCTCTTTCCTTGAGTGTATTTGTACTGCATAAGCATCAATTTTACAAAATCTCTGCAACCTCAGTGCTTATTTGTCATCCAATGAGTTAAGTTAAGTTCCCAATCAATCGCCCTTCAATAAGTTCAGGCAAACTGTGACAAAATTTATATTTTGATAGAATAATAAATAAGAAACGATAAATATTAAGTATGTAAGATAAATATTTTACAAGATAGAAAGTTTTGACTTGACGTGAAATGGGATTACAAAGATTGATAAGTAACCTCCGCCATTCTGCTACTAACTTCGTTTTCAACCACAGCAGTTGTAGGATCATCGAGATGACTAGTTTCATGTAATTTTAAACAAATTGCTTTCAATAGCCTATCACAGCTATACTCAATTTTGAAGAGATTTACGCCAGTATTTGGCGTAACTTTCAATGGCTCACGTTCAGAGAAGTAACAGTGAAGATTGTCTCTGAAAAAGCGCATGAATTCGCGAATAACACCGCCGTGTGTAACGATCAATACATTGAAACCAGGTTTAACGACTCGAAGCAAGTGATTGTGACAAAAGTCTTTAACTCTATTGTTTACTTGAGTTAGCGTTTCGGCTCCGCTCGGGGTGAAAGCGCTGTAATTCTCTTCGCTGTGACCAGCTCTTCTTGCCTCATCTCTGAACTTGTCGATACTCTGGCCTTCGATCACACCGAACGCGCGTTCGCGAAGACGGCTGTCGACAACGATATCGAGCGAGTGGCCGATTATGGCGCGGCAAGTGTCGATCGCGCGATCCAAATCACTGCTGAAAACGAGATCGAATTTAATATCGTTTCGTCTGTGATAATTCCGCAGTCTTTCGGCTTGTCTTTTTCCGTTTTCGCTCAATTCAACGTTAAGCTGTCCCTGAATTATGCGTGCCTTGTTCGCCTCCGTTTCACCGCTGCAAACCGAAACAATGATCAGTGAGACGAGTGTTCTCATTGCAAATTCGTTATTCACTTACTGTCGAACGATTGTAAGGTGAAAAGAAGACACGTTCATATTTACAGCAAACGTTTTCCTGTCGTTTTGCGTCAAAACGAAGAAAGCGAAACTCCGCTTTCACTTGTCGCACGCATTCACCTTTCTCGCGAGACAAGGGACTGTGTGTGCATTGCAAAGTTCTAAAGTTCTGATGGTGTCGGTGAGTGCGCCGATCGCACTTTCGAGTGACATGTGTTCGTCGTTTTCGTGAGACGGCCGAAAGCAAAGCACAAATTAATGTGTATCGCTAAATTTCACAATCTCAGCGATTCACTTGCACGCGGTTCAATCTGTTTGAGTGAACTTTTTCCTCTTCGCGATCGCCTTCACCTGTGCGCGACAGTGGACAGTAATTCAACTTGAAGGACGCAGTCAAACGACTGCTTAATAGGTATGAAACTCGCTTCTTAAATTACGATGCGCTTTTCTACTCTGTCACTACCATTTCTCAAAATCATTATCAGACAAATAAAATAAATTGAGCGTACGCGTCTTCAACAATGGCAAAAAATTTATTTAAAAATTGTACGCGTGAGTGTGCACTATCGCGTTGTCATTCTTGCTGAAGAGGCAGCTAGGAGCTAGTGAATAACATATCTTCTTCACTAATAATTTTGACATTTCATTTACATTCAATGCTAGCAAAAAATGTAGCAGCCCGTTTTCTTTTATATGAACTATTTAATTTCATTCGTATGTAAAAGTAAAAATGATCCTAAATTTTCATTAAGAATGAGGCAATTACCGATAATGTTTTTATTCAAGTTAATTTGTCGTGAATTGTTGTGTTTTATTATGTTTTTCGACATAAAACTACATTTCCAGTAATTAAGTGATTTCCTAAGCGTTTTAAATTACTTCATGTCCCAAAATAAACTCAATTCTTTTAATCAACTTTCACTTTAGAGCCAATTGAAGCGATTTTATTTGTTTGATAATCGTTTGATAAAAATTTAAAAACTTTTATAGTTTTAAAACATCTTAGAATCATGGAAATTTCTGAATTTTAGTTAATTAAATTAAAATGTTTATAATAAATTAACAATAAATATGAGGTTCAGTATTTAACCATAAAAATTGTTGATATTCACGAATTTCAGCAGTGACCCTCGAAATTCAGAGCTCAAAAGTTCGTTTTTAAAAGGAAAACAACCATAAGTAGAAAATGCAAATCGAAAATGTTATGAAATTATTACCTAACGAATGATAATTATTTCGCTGAATTAAGTAAGCATTTACAACCTTGTCTTTCAATTTTGTAAGGTCAGCAATGAAGTTTTAATTTAAAATGTAAATATTTCCTTGTAAATTCGTCGTTAAAATTAATCTTTAAGGAATCAAATAAAGAACTGAAAAATTAAATTTCAAATATCCAAAAAACAAATTTAGTTGGAAGGCTGAAATAATGTAAAGTCCGATAGTGACCGAGATTTTTATATAAAACTAAACGAGTGATTAAGTTAATAAACATATCAAATCTTGCAAAGATAAAAAAGTAAAGAGTTTAATAAAAACAACCAACATTATCTAAACCATTTTTGAGAGCACGAATTCAGGATAGAAAGCATTTTAAAAACACTTCTTTGTTAAATAAAAATGTTTTGAATGGGTTAAATGTACTTTTACTTTAACAGTACTTTCCTTAAATTTTATTCAAACAATTCTAATTTTTTATCTTTGTCCTGATTCTTTTTAAATTTTTTTCGCGAATTTGAACACTTTGCTAATTACTATTAAGTCTTAATTAATTATTGTGAATTTTTGCTAATGATTGAATTAGTGGAACGATCATTTGAAAATCAAATTGTAAAAAATTATTATCAAAATCATAATTTGAGTTGGCAGTCATTACACTTTTTAAGTCGAGTGTAAATCACAGAATTTTAAACTTCTGCGTAAAGTATAAAATACGAATATACACTCGTTGACACATTAATATGCTGTTTTCCATTTTAAACTTGAAATTTCAATTAGTAGGATAACATATTAATATGGCCACGATTGATCATATGAATTTGTAACTATGGTTATTATCAGGTTATGCTAACATGATGAGAACAGGCTTATTTTATACAGTTTGACAAAAGAGAAGAGGAACTTTTCTGAATTTGAATCTTTCAAATCTGTTCGATTAGACTTTTATTATTCAATTACTAAAATAATTCATATTAATTTATTATTAAGTGTTGTAAATTTAATCAAAAAATATTTATAAATAAAAAGTTATTTAAAATTAAAGTGACTTCAAGATTAAAGTGATGTCACAAAAAATTTTAAAAAATTTTTGTTCTATAGAAAATCAAGAAAAATCGAATTTCTAGTAGTTTCATTTAATATAAGGGATGGGTAAAATAAAAAACGAAAATGTTTAAACAGTTAAAGTTTCATTGTGAAAATGTAATTAAGCTTTTTACATTTATGGTTGATGAAAAAGGACAAAAATCATAAAAAAATATTATTAATTAAAAAAAAATTACACTGCCAGAAAGCATTCTTTGCTAGCAAATTCTCTTATTTTCAAGATAAATAATAAAACTTTGTGTTACAAACTTTTTTTTATTTCTTTTGTGTTTAAGCTACCTAAATTAATCTGCAAAAAAAAATTGAAGGTCACTTTAAATTTTAATAACTTGTCAATTAACAATATTTTTTATGAAATTTACAACACATATTAGCATTTTAGTAATTAAATGATAAAAACTAATCTAAGATCTTTCAAAGATATAAAATAAAAAACTTGCGCGACTTTTTAGTCAGCCTATATATGATTGAAAAGCTTCAATCTCATTTCAAGAAATAAGAAATAAAAAATGATCTTCTGTTTCCCAGAAGCTATCGTGTCTTGGTTTTTTCAATTTCTCAGAAGCTATCGTGTCTTGGTTTTTTTCAAAGTTAAAAAATAAGCGACTTTTTTGTGATAGAAGTAGCAAAACAAGCAATTCAAGGTTCAAAGCTTTAATTAATTATTTTCCAAAGATTCAAAGAATGTTTATTTTTTTCACTATTATTCGTTTATTTTTGAACGAATCAGCAGTTGATTTTTATAAAAAAACACACAGTGAAATCGGATTTGAAATTATAAAAAATCATTTGATAGCATTTATTATTCATATATGCTAAATTCATATTTTTCGATTCTTGATTTCAGTCAGGCATGCTACAAATGAATTGATTATCTTTCTAATCGAGGTAAATAAGATCTAAATTAAAGTGACAATGAAATTCACTCATTATATTCAACGATATATGAATAATCCGCCCAAAAAAAGTTGAAAATTGTTTTGTTAAGGAAAATCCAGAAAAAAACAAACTCAAAAGTTTGATTTAAAACTTACTTGAAACGATAATAAAATTTCCCATTTCGTTAGGGCAGACTACGAATTCTTGCAGCTGTTGAAGTTTTTTGTGTGCGAAGATTAAAAAACATTGAAACTTCAAAATTTCAATTCTAAAATTTTATTTCTTATTTTTGTGTCTGAAGCCTCAATAATTGCATGATTTCTATTTTAAAAGCTTATTACTTTGCAATTGAGCTTCTATTCATGAGTTTTTTTTAATTGATTTATTGCTTTGAAATGCTGCGTTCACAACTTTTTCTAATTAAAATTTATTTTTTGCGAATCATTAAAAATTTGAAATGTCATCTTCAAGAATGAGAAGAAGGATAAGAAGCATTTCAAATGTATTTTAAAATTTTTCTTTAGTTATTTTTGAATAAATTATTATGTGATAATAAAATGTATAGGCTAAAGTTGCTTTTACATATTAATAATAAAAACTCATGATGAGTTTACAGCGTACGCATTTGAGAATAAAATAAAAATAAAAATTGAGAGAAAATAAAAAAAATTTTGAACTACATTTGCATAGTTCTCGCTTGATTATCTTTCACTCGCTCTAACTGATTTCTGGTAAAAGTTTTTTCTCCGAAATGTCGTCTTTTAAAACTTTTTTATTAATAATAATCATCCCTGTTGTTCTACTTCGAACAATAAGACTTTCTTTCGTTCACAATGAAACTTTTTTGTTCAGAATAGTACCCTCTTGCCCAATAAAGTCTTTCTTTCTATTGCATTGGAATGAAGCGTGTTTAGAGCGAAGTAATAAGATTTTATTGGGCATGAGTTTACATTTCAAATCTCGATTCAGGTGACAAAAGAGAGCGCATATAAAAAATGAATAGATGAATGCATTATTTGTATCTCGAATGCGTGTTTTTAAAGCAATAAATAGCGAGAAAATTATGAACTTGAATATAAGTTTAAAACGTTCAATTCATAGCGCAGCGCTCCAAAAATATGCGCGCGTTTAGACTTTCGGTATGAGCTTTAATATAAATTGAGCTCTGTTCTTAGTTTTCTTAACGCCCACGAATTCCTGGAACTAATTCTGAACCTAATAATTATTTATTTTATCTAATAACGTGTAGCAAATAGCTTTCAGTGGCAAAGTCCACTATTGTTATATGATGCAATTTCCTAAGTTTAAATGTAATACATCTAGCAATCGATTGCTTTTGAATAAAAAAAATGTCAATAGATGAACGTTAAATGCTAAGTACTAAAACTGTTTTCGTAAAAATTCACAAAGCTTTGAGCTCTATATTTAGAAATTTTGAATTATGTATTTTTAAAAATAATCATTTTCTTAAGAAATGATATCGTGTGAGAACTAAATAAGAATAAGTATTTCAAACTCATTGCTATGGTAGAGTTTGCGTTCGAGATGTGCGATTGATTTCCCTTAAAAAAATCGAATAAGCAAAATATATAAGGTAAGCATTCTGAATTTGCAACCTGCGAGCAGTGAAAAATCGACCCTAAGCTGATCGATAACAACGCTGACCTCTTAACCTACTTTCACTTTCGACTGAGTATGAGAGCGACATTCAAAGCTTATGTTATTTCTTTATTGCATTTGTAAAGTAAGATAAAATAAAATAAAATAAAAGTTAAGAGAAGAAAATTATAAAATCAGCAAAATTATTTAAAAAGTTGAATTTTACTTTTGAAGTGGTTTTCCTTGTCCTAATTATTTGTTTTATGCTAAATTTAACGCTTTCTTCATTCATAAAGAGAAACGCGCGTGAGTTTATTTTCTCTTTCCTGCGACTTTGAAAACTTGAATTAAATTCAAATTTTAAAACACTTTATCTTCGAGTTTTATTTTTTAAATAAATCTACTTGATAACTTTTGCCAGCGAAATTAAGTTTTACAGTGTGCCGAGATTAGCTCACGATTAAAATCGAAGTTTTCTTTTGAATGTTGGCTGATTACTCTACCGGGTTGGATCGTATATTAAAATATTTAAGAATTTTGATCAGCAAAAATTAAGGCTCTTAGAACTATAATGAAACTATCAGCATCCATTTAAAAGCCATAAATCATAAAAAAATCTTTAAAATTGTTTTTTAATTCGATTTCAATTTATAAGTCACACGATGAAATAAACTTTTGAACACGTGAAAAGCTTATTTTCTAAATTTTAATTTGCTTGCTTTAGAAATTTTATTTCAATACCTATTTGAACTATGAAAGAAGGATGGCAGCAACTTTTTCGTATCTTTAAAAAATCGAAATAAAAAATTCGAGTTGCGAAATTTAAAAATTTAAATTCATTATGCAAACTGTTTGCGTGAAAGTGAATATAAAAACACGACAAAATATCAACACTTTTCAAATTTCATTATTTTTTAGGTCAAAGTATATACGAAAGAGTTAAAGTGACATTGAACTAACAAGA
This sequence comes from Dinothrombium tinctorium, assembly GCA_003675995.1. NCBI lineage: Eukaryota > Metazoa > Arthropoda > Arachnida > Trombidiformes > Trombidiidae > Dinothrombium > Dinothrombium tinctorium. The sequence continues at coordinate 2,326 of NCKU01001510.1, read as the reverse complement.
TTCTTTCATTCAAAAAATGTTTTCGCTCTAAAAGTTTGTGTAATCATTTTGATTAAAAAAGAACTTTTAAAATTGTAAAAACGCAATTTCCTATTGTTCACTGTAATTGAACAATTAAAAGCCTAATGATTTATTTGCTTATCAATAACACCTTTTGACATAACACAAGTCATTCACCTTGACAAACGGTTTTTCTTTTTCTGCATTTCTAAAAAAGTCGCAACCAAGATTTATGATTATGTTATTTAAATTTTTAGATCTTAAAACAGCTGTTTACGCAAACTTTATTTAGGCAAAACGATTATTTCATTGGCTTTGCTTAATTAACACATATTACCACGAGTTACTCAACAATTCAAATTAATAAAGTTTTTTTTACTGCTTTGGCGAAAATAATTAAATTGATATTATATGATAGTTAAAAATCAATACATTCAAACATCTATAAAAACTCTATGACTACTGTGAACTACTGTGTAGTCTATAAAAGAACGAATTGGGAGACAGAAAAAATTTGCTTTATTTATCTGCATTTACTTTAAAAATTTTTGTAAGTTTATCAGTTTATTAATTTTTGCCTCGTTTCTGATCTCTTTTCAACATCGATTTCGTTAACAGTATGTTTATGTTGTTTGATAATTTGATCTTTTGTGCTTACTCTGTTATTCAAAATGAGCAAAATAGTGAAGCACAAGCTGAAAGCATCTGAATGGCTTATCTTGATGTATTTTGCTATATAATTGAGTTTCAAAATGCGATTTTCGTTCGCAATTACGCTAAACTTTATTTTCTGATGAACTTTTAATCAGTCTTTCCATTTTTTATCTATTTTGTTAAAAAAGTTTTCATTTAAATGAAATTAGAGGATATTTTCCCTTTTTCAAATTTTTTATACCTTTTTGGCTCAAATCACTAATTAAACATGCGAAAGATTTCACAATTTTGTGAAACGCGACGAAGTGGGCGAATGTTTTCATTATCTTCATTTGAAATAAGCCACTGGCTTTTAATTAAATCGTGGGAAAATCAATATTTTGCTTTCTAGTTTGAGTGGATCTAGATGGAGAGAAAAATAATTCTCTGAAATTTATCCTGAGAACGCTCATAAATCTAACATGAACTGATAATCTAATATTAGAGCTCAAACTAAAAGTGTAAACCAAAATTTTGGGCTAAAAAACAAAATTTTAAAATTTTTTCTCATCAAAATCTCCTATCACTAACACCTGTACTATATAAAACAGTATATTTCATCGGTAATTAATAGAAATATTTTGACTTTGATTTGTTTCATAAATATTTTATCTTGCTGAAATATGTGACTAGAAATCGATTCTTCTCATTTAAATGAATTTTTCAATGTGTATATGTATGACACAAAATAAGCGTTTGATATTTCTTCCATGCATACATCTAAATGTCTTAACGGGGTCACTGAAACAAGTTATAAACCTAGCGACAATATTTATTTTGTTATTATGTAAAAATAGCTTTATCATTGTATTGAAAACAATAAACAGTGCGGCATACAAAAATGAATAAAAAGTGTTTATATATAAAGTCATTCACGCTGCAAAACTTTCAAACCAGATTAGATTGAATTAGATTGAATATGAACCAAAATATCACAATAGACTTTGATTGGTTGATTAATTTTTATTAAAAAGAACAATACTTAAACTAGATAGCTTTGTAAATTCTCTTAAAAAATCAATATTTTCACGAATATTTCTAGTGCAAATTAGAGTTATAAAATTTCCCAAAATTATGAAATGAAACGAAAGTTATAAAATATTTGAACAAATTGTGTCTATGGGAGATATATCCGCATTTTCGATTAAATTTGAGATTCTTTTCACCTTTAAATTAGTCAAACTCTTCAGATAAGTGATCTCTTTAATTATAGGTGGCAGATATAGTGAAATTAATCAACAAAGCATCAACAATCAATCGATAAAGCATCAACAAGAAATCATGAAAACAAACATATCGAAATCGCATGGATTTTTTCAAAGACAAATTCTTTTATCTTAGTTCCTAATTTTTTAAATTGTATATGAATTATATTCTCAAAATGAATGCTAGCTTTGTAGCTTCTATTCAAGATGAGGGTTTCATCGATTATTCATGTTAAATATTTCAAAGCGAAATTTGAGAAGTTCGCCGAGCGATATTCAATTTGGTAATAATTATGAAATTATTTTTGCTTGTTTTCTTGCCTTCATATATCAAACAATTGTTAATTTGAGTAGTTTATATATCAAGTTTCAATTATATAAATTGAATGCACGAAATAAAAATTTAATTTTTTCGTAATAGTTATTAT
>NCKU01001509.1:0-25130 GCA_003675995.1 Dinothrombium tinctorium | reverse complement strand
CATGATAAAATCGTTATTTTAACTTTTATTTGTCCTTTAATATTTGAATAAATTCGATTGCTTCTTAAAAATACTGTTTTTTGTAAAATATAATCAATATCTTGATCGAATTTCTTTTGATTAAGTCAAATAACTCCGAGAAACTTTGTTTTATCTATTACTTCCTACTTATGATTATTTAAAGTTATTGAAAGATTGTACTGGTTTCTTAAAAGCTTTTGTTTTACCTCCTAAGTAAGTAATTAATCAATGTTTGAACAAGAGTTGTCAGAAGTTAGGGTTTTTAAATAATTTCGAATCAAATCACTAACCATCTTCAACCGCGTGTGTATTTTTGAGAATTTAGGATGGTTAAGTAAAAGTAAAATTAAGAAATCTCTTAAATTTGAAGACTACAGCGCCAATATACGCCCATAAAGATTTTTTGCTTATTTTTTTGATTGAAAAATTTCAGAAATGATTTATTTTGACTAAAAAAAGAGAGAAAAAAACAAGAGAAACATAAATGGATAAACTGAAACATAAATTCTCAATCCGTTAATCTCGTAATTAACTAAATTTAATGAAGCTTTAAATTGAGACAAATCTCCATGTTTCCATGCGTCATTGCAAGTACATCTGACGTTTTTCTCCTCTTTTTTTCAATTGTGTGTTCAAATCGCTTTCTTTGCTATTTTCATTTTTCTTCATTGCATTTGTAGCTTCTTTTTCACTCTTTTTGTTTGCTCTTTTCAATGAAAAGTGCGACGACACAGAAATTAGTTGCATCGCCGGCATTCGCTTCATTTTGCTTTTTTTCGCTCGTTGCATTTTGCAAATTGAATATACGTTTTCATTCGCTTTTTCGCTCGCTTTTATCGCTCTTATTTTAATTAAAATTTAATTTTAATTTTGCTTAGTGTTCGATGCTTTTTTTCCTATCGAGTCTCACATTTAAAGCAACATAATTACAGCGTTCGGTGCAAATATTTGACGCGTACACGTCAAGCGCTAACGTTATTACACACATAACACTCACCAAAATTGCAATACACTAAAGCTTCACACACACACACAAAACATAGTAAACGCTGTGTTATGTACTACGAAAAAAAAGAGCATTTGATTGATAGCGTAGACCTTTTTACACCACTACTTTTCGAATTACACGTATGTAATGTGCGTTGTGCTTTGCGCCAAAGCTGTATTTAATTTGTTTACAAAACAAAAAAGTCAACAAGCGGCGATCACAAATATGATTTATTCGAAAACTTTATTTAGTTCGTGCGAAAATGTTCGGCGCACTTGTGAATCGATACAAAATACGCTTTGGTGCAACTAATTCTCATGCTATTTTAATCGACTCATCTTCATGCACAAAGTAGAAAGTTTAAGAATTTGATTCGCGAATTTTATTTTAAATTTTGTTTTTAGTTTTTTCGAAAAGTTTTTAAAAATGTAAAAAAACTCGTTGCTTCCTATAATACAATAAATTCGATGATAAAATTGTCGATTTAAAAATGTTTTTTATTTGTTTATTTTCAACGACCAATATTTCGGTACAATAAACTCATAAATGATAAAACTGTTCCAAGCGGAGTTTCACAAATGTCTCATAAATTGTTGTTTTGCAGCGCTCGCTCGAATGATTTTTGATCGAAAATATTTTAATCGAAATTATTGTTTGCTTTTGTACTCTCAGAATTCGTGTCTTGAATATCTTAGCGAATCAAATAAAAAATTATCAAAATTTGAAAGCTCGTTACATTTCAAATATTGAAAAAAATATTTAAAAAGCTGAAAAATGTTCTAACTTTATACTTTTGCGCTTATGAAAAATATTTTTTAGTTACTTAAGCAAAAATAATTTTAAGATTTTTTTAAAGATTAAATCCACTTAAATCCAATTAAAAAAAGAAATTGTTTAGCGTTTATCAAGAGAGTATTAATATTTAAAAAAATTGTTTACAAATTTATTCTTTTCCCTTTAACCACGAATCCTTGCTTTTTCCATTTTTCCTGTAAAGAAACAAATGCGAAAAGATTTTTAAAATTTTCAAGCAAAACCAAAATGAAAAGTTTTATGAAATTTTATGAAAGTACTTGATTGCATGAATATTTCATTGCAATAAGCATTTTACATTAGAATTCTTTATTTATACTTCGTGCTTGATTAAAAATTTTCTACTACTATGTTAGAAATTTAGTTTTAAGTTTGTTTTTTAAGATTAAACAAAAATTTTAAATGAGAGTGGCACTGATTTCATCTTTTGATCAATAAAAAACATTTGTACTATAGAAAAATTTTCTTTATCTCAAATATCTACATTAATTTATCAGTAGACGTCGGACAAATGTATAAAGCTTTATATAAATGAATGAATTTATCTGATTTTCTTCGAATCAATATGTCTAACATGGTTCAATTACTTTTTTCAGTGTCAATTAGATGAAACACATTTTAAATTTTCACTAGTTCTTATATATACTAGTTGAAGAAAAATTTAATTATTCAAAAATTGTTTTGATGCGTAATAAAAAATTGATTATTCAAAAACTTATTAATCGAAAATCATGCGAAATGAAGATCGAAACATTTTTAATTTCTCTAGATTTTCTTATCATTTCTAAAACAGTGATGAATGAGTGAAAAGTTTGTTTGAAAAAGCAAAAAGATCAAAAATTTATTGCAATTACTTTCTAATTAAATGCTTTAAGAAATTAAAATTTTTTTACTTTTGCTGCTTTTATTTGTCTCTTGTTCAAGTAATTTTGTAAAAATCCTATGAAGTAAAGCAAAATGAAATTAAAGCGAGAGAGAGAGAAAAAAGAATCGATCGCATTAAACGCTGGAAACGAGAAGCAATCTTTCTTTCGGCAAATAAAGAGCAGTTTAAAGCAATTGAAGATCGAAATCACCAATTTCAACTTGTGTACGTCTCATAAATCTTATTTTTACTCTTCTTTCTTGCTGTCTATCTCTCTCTCTCAGTAGGCAAAAGAAATCTCGCTATTCATTAAGTGTCGCCTCTAATTTCGATGCAAAGCGAGATTTTAACGCTGTCTGCTTTATAATGAATCTTAATAAGGTGCCTGGTAATAAACATCGCTTCGAAATTCAAATGCTGCTATTCTTGCGGGAGTATTTGCTAAAAAACGTGTGTAAATTAGAGCGAGACAATTACCGTGTCAGCGATCGTTGATTTGCCGTATTCAGTAATCATTTGTCGTAAGCTTGTCGGAGTTGAATACTGACGATTCGCTTTAATGCCGGACATTTCCACGTATTCGCAATCGGACGAAGCGTAATGAGAAGCGATTATCGCGATTTCGGCACCATTTGCCGTCGTCGACGGAATATCCGAAGCGAGTGTGTAAAGCAATAGCGGATGGTAAAACAATGTATCGCCCGGATTCAGCTCGATAAATCTTTTTTCAAATTCTTTGTTCGCTTTGTTAAATCCAAACTGATCGTTGTCGCGAAGAAATGGTTCATAAATAATTTTCGTTTCGAGTCCGTCGCAATCAGTGAAAGTGGTCTGAAATTGACTGCATTTGTGCGTTTTCGATATTGTGAAAAAGCAGCCATTCACTTTATTTGCTGGCTTCAATGCGGTCCAGCAGCCGACAATTCGATCGGCGGGTCGAAACGGCAACGCGAATAAATCTTGATACATATCGGCAGCGTTGAATGCCCGCTGCATGCTCGAGAATTGTTCTTGCTGCTGATGCCATTGTTGCTGAGGCTGAAGCTGCTTGCCATCGATTAAACTCGCATTCATCCACATGATGTTTGATCCGCAAAATGCTTCGACGTATTTCACTATCTGCGGCAGAAATGAAATCGCAATGAGTGAGTGAAAAAGAAAAAAAAGTGAAAGAAGTGAAGTGATGAGGCAGAGATGCAAATGAATTTGGGTGAATAAAGTGATGCAAATGGAATCTAATATTTATTAAAGAAAAAAAAAGCTGAAATTACATTTCAACGCTTCTTCGCTATCTTTTCTTTTGAAATGCGAACCGATCGCAAAGTATTAAATGAAAGGTTTTTCATTAAGCGTTAAGTAAATTTTGATGTAATTACTTTTTGCTTTTAGGTTTTATTTTTCACTCTCTTCTCTTCTCTTTTCTTCTCTTTATTTCTCCTCAAGCTTATTTTTATAAATTAATTCACTTTCGCTCACTGTTTATACAATTAATTCGATTAATTCTGCGGAAGAAAACGAAACGATCTGCGATCGTAGAAAATTAAAAGAATAAGAAAATTGAAAGGCTCTCATTCGATCATTTCAGCTTATCACATTGAGAGCGAGAGTGAGATGAAAAAAAAAATTTCACCAGAGCAAACACTAATGGTAAAATGTTGTGAGCGTTTCTCTTTTCATTTACGTCGTTCGTTTGTTTTTTTCTCGATTTCTGACACATGCAAGAGAATTGAAATTTAATTTTACGAGTGAACTTAGTGAAGCTTTTCAGTTTGTCTTTTTTATTCTTTCTTTTAACTTTCAAAGCACTCGTCAAAGAAATGTCGAAAATATTTTTTAAAACTTGTGTATCACATTGTGTTTATTGACTTCAATCGCAAAGAATAACACGCTTTAAATGTTACTCGTACAAACTTCTTGATTAAAAAATCATAAATTAATAGAACTTAGTCCGAACAATTGTTAGAATTAAATTATTTTACACGTAAATCATTATCTAAACGCAAAATTTCTCAGTTTCTCTTTAAGAAATCATTTTAAACGTTAAAATGAGTAGAAAAATACTAAATGATCTGTCTGGAAAAATATTTTTTCATTCCAAATAAATTTGTTATTAATAAAAATAATTATTGGTAAATAAAAATTTGAACAAATATTTCAAAATTGTTTTTTTTTTAGTTTAATTTAAATTTTCAAACTTTCAAGTCGGCTGATCAGAAAATTACGGAAGCTTCTCGTGGAGAGCAGTGCGATTATGCATTTAAAAAATCTTGAAAATTATCTTATAATTTGAAAATTCAAGTCTTGTAGTACCTACTATACAATTCCTATCAGAATGTTTCGCTATTTTGTTCACTTAAAACGTGTTAAAATGTAAAATCAATGTAAATTATCGTGAACATAAGTCAGGAGCTAAAAGTTTTATGCAAAACTTTTAGTGAGAAAAGTTTTTGTAAGAAAACGAAAAGGCTTTTAATGCTTAACACGCAATTATGAGTGCAGATGTCAGAAAATATCGATGTGTAATGAAAGATGTGCACAAAGTAGCGAGGATTACAGAGTTATTTGTACATTTAATAATAGCAGCGATGTTAAATTAATGATAGTAGAAACATCATTACATAAGTCGTCGGAAAGCGTGGAGAGTGATTGAGAAGAATTCAGATTAAGTATGCGCTTTAAACTGGCTAACTTTTCTATTTTGTCTCAAGTTAAAGTAAAATGCAAGTGAAAGAAAAAGAGCTTACTTGAGGCTGTTTGGCCAGCGATTCGATTATTTTCTGCCATTCTTCGACACCTTTTACGTATTGCTGTCTGAAAAATAAAACGAAGCAAATGCGAAAATAAGTGGAATACGCCGTGTCGCTTGCGAAGCGAAATAAGAAAGTAGAATAATTTATGGTTGTTTAAGACATAAGGCGTAAATACAGATTACGGAGAATACAGTTCAAATGAACACCTCTGGGATTGAATCCGCAGGAAATTCACGTTCGACTATTGTGCACTTCTCTCGAGCTATTGCCTCTTTGGCCAACGCTTAGTACACTCGAAGAAGTGTTCTTATATTCGAACACATTTTTCAAACTGTCTTAAATTCATGTCTTGTTTACTTGCTTTGTTGCGCTTCTCTTTCTGCTCTGCTTTCTTCTTCTGTTTTAGCTTCTTTTTCTCCTCAATTTTCGAGTTGAACACTTTGTTTTTTTACAATTGTCAGGATTTTTTTGTTTCGAAAGAAAAAACTTATTTCGCTTTGAACATAGCATCAAAACGTAGCGAAAAATTTCTCTCGCTTATTTTTTTCAGTGTGAGAAAACGAAAAAAAAACTTTTTAAATTTGTTGAGCTTATTGAGGTCATGTTAAGCGTATGTAGCGTTTTTTTTTACTTCTTCTTCTTCTCATCATCATCTTTTCTCTTTACATCGCTTTCACCGTTAAAATTCATTTGAAAGAAAAGAAGAAAGCGAAAGAAGAGAAGAGTGGAGAGGAGCGATTTTTTAACAGAGAAAATATTTTTTCTCTCTCTCTCTCTCTCTACTCACTGTTTGTTTCTTGAAAGTTAAAAGAAGAAAACAAAACAAAAGCTCTTTTCATGCGAGAAACAAAGAGAAGTGAACGAAAGAAAGAGAGAAAAACTGAAATTGATTTTAAGAAAGCAAAGAACAAAAGGAAATTGATTTTGGCACTCGCCTAATACTTTGCCAACGAGAGAAAAGTTGGCTGAAATCAAATTGAAAACAAAACTAACATCGAGTGAGGACGAGATGTATACACTCTATGAATAAGATTAATTTGCTTTTTGTTATCGCTAGTTAACTATCCAAAAAAAAACTGAAGCCAATTTTCGAATGAAACTCTTGCTTCAATTTTACTCGTGGAAAAATTTTGTTTGACACTTCGATGCATTTCGCTGTTTGTTTTTCATGAAAACAATCTCAAAATTGTTTTATTTAATATTCACTAACCTGTAGCGTTCAATTTGCGCTTTTGGTACACAATTACGTACGACAAGATAACCATTGTCTTCGTAGAAATCGCGCTGCTTCACTGTCAGCGGATGCGTTAAGCCGGGATCCACTTCGCGCGTGTAGCGATACTTTTTCGGCCAAAAATCTCGTGGATTCACCTGAAAAAAAAATTTAAAAGCTAAAAAAAATGAAAAACACTTTTGCGATACTTTTGATGGCAGAACAGCGCAAATTTATTTCCAACAATAAAGCAACAAATCACTTGGAACCGAAAAGTTTGCTTCTTTCAATTCAAAACAAAATTCATCGAAGATTAATAATTCATAAAGCGCTTTGAAATGGAAATACAGTTACTAGAATTCATACGTAGAGAAGACAAATTACCGCCTCTTTTTTTGTATATCGCATTAATATTTAGATGAAAGAGGAAAGAAAAAAGCATCTGCGAGTTGCTCGCTTTCTTAATGCTTGCGACTTGTTGGCGAACGCATCGAAAAAAGAGAAGAGAAGAAACGAGAGGATTAATGAGCGAATGAGCAAATTTAAACCATTGTATGTGTAATTACAGAGGTGTTTCCTCTCTGTTCGCACATATATTTACACACTGCGAAAGAGGAAGCAATAAATTTGTTTCTCGTTATCGTGCGCTTCGTAAAGAAAGGGAAAACGGCGAGAAAAAAGTGTGCCGAGAAATTTGTAAAAGTTTTGAACGAAGGAAATAAGTTGTTAAAAAAAAGCTTTTGAAGAAATTTTTTGTACACAAACTTTTCGTTGAAATAAATAAAGGAGAAATTCTGCGCGAAAAAAAGAAAGAGAAGAAGAGATGCGAGCAGCAGAAAAAAAGGATCTCAACAAAGAACAAGTGATTTATGATCTTTATTCAATATTTCTTTTAGTTTTTTCGCTCTCACTCTCTCTCTTTCTCTCTCTCTCTTTCGCGAGAACAGAGGCGAAAGATTGAATTGAAGAGAGCGAGTGAGAGAGAGATTCAAGTGAGAATAAAGAGATGAGAGCGGAGAAGATAGCAAAAAGAGCGAGAAAGTTGTGTGCATTTCAAACTGTATAAAAAAAGTCGACGCGATCATCGTCATCGCAGTCAGCAGGCATCATATAATCATCAATGTTCTTGTCATCAATGCATTCAACGAAACACAAAACTGTCGATATCAGTTACTGTATGCAAAGAGACGAGAAAGAAGCAGAAGCGACGTTCTTTTAACCATTCAAAAATCCATTATTGCCGAGCATGAAAATGAAATCCGCTTTTTTTCGCGCAAACTTTTCTATGAAAACTAAAAAAGTGATAAAAGTTCGAAGCGCCAAAAAAAGTTTTTTTATTTGCCCAAACTTGGAATTTTACTGCTTCATTCTTCGATTGTTTTGGTTTTTTAAAATTCACACAATTTTGAATTTCGATTTTGTTTCCTTTTTTTTTTATTGCGAAAGCGATGTCCAATTTTGTTGTTTAAACATACGACAATTTAAACGCAACTACACATCATCACCATCATCATTTGTCTTTGTCTCCTGTCGCTTTCTGTGTTTTATCGATTATAGCGATGCTATCTTTCACTTCTTGACATGCTTTTGTCCACATTAATGTAGCTAAATTTTATATGAGCGAAACAAAATGAATCGACATTGTTTCCGGCAATACAAGCGAATTTCATCGCGCAACATTTTAACCCAGTCACCTTTTTTGCTTGTTTATCATCCGTCAATCACTACGTGTTTCTGCACAATTTTGCGTTAATCTTTTTTTTCTAGTCTACTTTAAATTTTTAATTAAAAACTGTTTTAATTAAATTGTTTATTCTTTTCATTATAATGTTAACCTTTTCTCTCTGTTCCTTTTTAAAATGGTTGAAATTAAAGTTAATTTCAAAAAATATTCATCGCATAAATTCTCGGAGTAATTGAGAACGCTGACATTTTATGCAATCGATTTTTTTTTCAAAACAACGCATTCTTACAATATTTTCTCATAATTTGAAATTAAGAAAAGAAAAATTTCTAAACACTAGCGAAATGCTGTAGCATTAGTAGTAGCAGTTATCTGTGCGAAAGATGGCTTAACATAAGAACAAATCTCATGCTGCTGCTGCTCGATCACTCGACTATTGTTTGTTAGAGCAACACTGAGCATTGGGGTGGTTGAAAGTATCGCATTTTAAATTATTATCGTTATGTTTCATACTAAATGTTAACAACAGATAATATTCAAAAGTGAAATACTGTCGTTTGTATTTGGTTTTATGTAAAATTTAATAAATTTTTTACAAAAGATTAAATTTAAGCCATAAAAATTCAAATTTATGTTTCGAAAGAAGATGAGGGAAAGAGGAGCGGACGAACGAGAGCGAGAGAATAAGAGAGAGAAAGAGAGAGAGAGAGAGAGAAGAGATGAGAACAAAAGAAAATAGAAGATAAAAAATTTTATTCAAACAATTTGTTTTCAACAGTTATACTTAATGAAATCGTATTCGATATTTCATTCCTTTTGGGATCAGTTTTTTTATTTCGCACGATTAGACATCTTATCGAAACACCAATTTTTTAAAAGCCAAAATATAATAAATAATTAATAATTTTTCTTATTATTAATCGTTGAGGTTTCAAAAATGCCGAAAATAGATTCGAAACGAAAAAAAGAGAAAGTTTTCGTTAGTAGCGAGTAAGTTAAGAAAAATGGAAGCGTGTTTTCAGAGTTTAGACGTGACTTTTTTCAAAAAATTAAACATTCTTCGTTCGTCACCGTTTTCTTCAACATAATCGTAATCATCGCCTAAAACTGTTTTTACTCTCTCGATAAGATCACTTTTTTCGTCGAATTCACGACGACGAGTAGTAGAATTGGGTACCTGTAATGAGTCCAGCCACGAGCCTTTTGACGTTTTCGCTTTCGTTTGCTTCTTGTCGTTTCCCTGTTAAATTGAAAAAAAATCAATTTCAACATTTTTTCCAAGAAAAATTAAATTTTCTTCATTTTCAGTAATGACAAACTTAATTACTATTTTCTGCGAACAGGATAAACAATGAAAATTTTTGTTCTTCATTCACTTCTAGCTGGAAATCTCTATGTCTACGCTTTAATTCAATTATAATTACCTCATCAGCTTTTTGAGCCAATAAATCATATTGAATGTCATCGTTTTTACGCTGTTTTATATGATCAAATATAACTTTAGCTCGAGTTGCGTTCACTCGTTGCCTTTGATTTTGCTGTTCAATCTCGTCTAAAATCACTTCGATTTCAGAATCCTGCTGGAAAAGAAAGAAAGAAAAAATAATAAAATTGAAAAAATTATTTCAAGAATAACAGAAATGTAGAGAGAAAAGTGCAGCAGCGTTTTTTGTTTTTGAATATTTTTCTATGACACTCACGTGTATATATCACATGGAATAGCGATTGAAAACAAAAGAAAAAACGAGAGACGGAGAATGAATAAAAAGCAGAATAGAGAGTGAGAGAGCAAGAGAAAGTAAGAGCAATGCTCTTTAGATTTATTGTATGAGCAAAAACACGCCAAATTTACATAAAAATTACGAAAAAAATTTTTTTTCCGAAAAGAACGGATAAACTTTTTCGAGAGAAGAGAGAGAAACAGTAAAAGAACATTAAAGTGTATCAATTTTTTCGGCTCTACATTTTTTTTATTTATTTCGTAAAGCCTCAAAGATAGGAAGAGAAGATTTTTCGAAGCGCAAAAAAATTGCTCAATTCATGTGAAAGTTAATAAAAAATGACTTTTCAATGACGTTATTATCATATTTATCTTCACTTCGAGCGACAAGTAAATAGAAGGTGTAAAAATGTAAATTTTGAAATCGAACATTGCGGCAAAACGCACAGTGCATATAACAACGCTTGGATATAGTTGAATAACACAACACTTCATCAAGTGTATCTCATTACTCTATTCACGCGAGCAAAGAAAAAAAAATTGTCAAATTTTATATTGCGAAAAGAAATTTCATCAGCTTCGCGTCGCTCATTTTTCTTCGCCTGAGAAAAAAAAGCGCCGAAAATTGATTGACACTTCATATTCTTTAATTTACATAATTTTATTGCGTGTAGAAATTTCTACACGAAAAGCTTTGAACAAAACTTTTTTTTTCTGCTCTTCGAACAGATCAACACTTTTCAAAACTCTTTTGTGATTATTAAAAATGCGCATTAAAAGTTAATAAAATGCGTTCCGATCGATCTAAAATTCTAAAAAAAACAATGAGCTTAATAAGCAAACTTTTCACTATTTTGTGACAAGCGCTGTGCATAGAAAAATATTGTTCATCATTTAATTAGCTTTGAAATTTGCATTTGAAACGAATTAAAATTTCAAATTGCTTTTAGCTATTTTCATTGTGAAACAAAGAAGATGTTTTTAGTTTTCGAGTGGAGAGAGCTTTTGAAATAAATACATAAAATATTTAAGCGTGAGATGAAATATTTAGAAAGTAAATTGACAAGCGAAACACACTCCAACATATGATTATACTCAATGTTAACATTGTTCTCATTTCAAACTAAAAATTCAAGCGTTCGCTGAGAGCACAATGAACAATGTTGAGTGAGTAAGAAAAGTGTTTCAAGCTTTACACTTTCTCAAGTGATAAAAATGCCTGTGCAGTTGTGTTTGTGTATGTGTGTGTGGTTTCTGTGGCCATATTGCACCAAACAGCATTATTTTGTGCTGTAGTAATAATGCTTAATAAAAGTAATCTTATTCTCAACCTGCGAAGTGAACAGAAGAGAAGAAACAAAGAGGAAAAAGTTTAGTTATATAATCGAGAGAGAGCAAGAGATACTAGTTCACGTTCATTTTGCGTTCACAATACGCATAGCTTGAAAAAAAGGAAAACATTTTAGCCACACGTTTTTTTAGCGCTTCGAGTCTGAAAAAAATATAATAAATAACTAAAGTTTCACTGTGCGTGTTTGTGTGTTTGCCGTTTTGTTCTCTTGAAACAAGAGCTACGCTACAATAGAGCGCTGGATAGCTGGATGTAATTACTTTCGATGCAGCAAAAACAAAAGATAATTAGTATTATTGGCAAGTGCGTTCATCTTGGAGGCATTCCATTGAGATGCTGAATGCGAGAGAGAGCGAGAGTGAGCTCTTCGCTTCGCCGCTATATCTTTTTTTCGCTCTCCCTCAGCGAGAAAGTGATTCGTGGCACGTACAATACGCGTTGAAATCATTGTTCGTATTACTTTTGCTCATTGCTTATTTGCTCGACAATTATGTTCCATCTCTGTTCTCATTCTCCTCTCACTCAACTTGCATTCACTTAATTAAACCATTTTTTGTAGCTTAATTAAATGAATTTTTATTTATATCCGTACCCTGAATTGTATTACAATACAGCGTTTGAAAAGTAAAAAAATATTTTCCACTAACTACAACTTTGTTTAGTTTTTTCTTCCTTTCTTTTTTCGTTAAAAAAGTGAACAGCTCATTAAGCAACTCATTACGTTAGTTGAATGTTAAAAATTAAAGCAGCATAGAGAAGTTAATTTCTATATTCGACAAGCAAACGAGAATCTGACGTTTTTATCATATTTACACTTTTTTGTTCCGCCTAACTCGCTTCTACTTTGTTTCTCTTTAATTTCTTCTTCGTTTTTCATCTCATTCATCTTTACTTTATACAACGGCGAACTCTATTTCACCCGATCAAATTCACTTATGTAGTATTTATGATTGCAATTTCAAATTTGTACTCGGGAGTATATTTGAATGTAAACAAATGCGTGAATAAGCGTAATAAAAGCTTGAGTATGAAAAAGCTCGATCGCATAAGTTTTCTTGTCTGCCTAAAAAAGAAAAATTTAAATTTTAGAATATAGAAAATTTTTTATTGCTCATTTCGAGAAGTGAATTTAGAGTATTAAAGCATTAAATGCAAATATTTTAAATTTATTCAAATTTAAAATTTAAATTTCACAAAATAATTCGAATTCGGTGATTTAAGTTGATCAAAAAGCGGCCAATGCTATTTAGCAACCATTTTTCGGCTATTCATTATTATATTTAATGGTTTTGTAAAGGAATGTAAATTAGGCTTTATCGATACATGAACGCAAAATGCACACTGCGGGGCGCTTATACGCGAACGAGAAGCGAAACTCATTAAAGCGAATTAACTGAACTTATATTGACCAAACTAATCGTTTATTTTATAAATGGTGCGCAAATTATCAGCATCATCAATTAAAAGTGATCAAATTTCAAGCAAACGTTTTATAAACACGAGAAGCGAAAGCGACAAAAAGAAAGAAGCAAGCGTTTTAAGCTAGAACACACACATATATAATAAATCGATAGCACTTGAAATTAATGATTTTGAAAAGTCAGTTTTAATATCATAAACATATTTTATTTCTTTTAAAGTGAATGAAATATGTCGCTTTACTTACTTCTCTTCATCATTCAAAAGAGCAAATATGTAAATTCAGAGATGAAAAAGTTTATCCACTTTTCTTATCTTTCGCTTGGTTAAATAATAATGTAATAAGTGAATAGAGAATTCATTGTGTAGAGAGAATTTTTCATAATTTACATTTAATTTAACTTAACTTCTAGTTTATAAAAAATACAAGAATAACATATTTTTGAGCTTTTCTAATACGCTAATTATTCATCGCTCGCTTTAATGCATCGCATTTCGATGACAAGTGAATTAAAAAAAAATGCAAACATTTCAGCGTCAATGATTTATTTTTATTCACGCAAAAATTCATCGAGAATAGTAGTAAATGCACGAGCTTTGCACTGTTTGACAGCTGAATTTATCACAATTTTTCTTCTCCTTATTTCATTCATTGCCGCTTTTATATATTCGCCGATTTCAGAATACGAGCAGCGAAAATGAAGAGTGAAGTGCACAATGATCGCGAAGATCGCGCGAGTTTTTCGCGTTACAATTTAATTCAAAAAAATTTTTTTTCGCTAATCGGCAAGTTTGAGCACGACAAAGAGCGAGAAAGCAATGGAAAAAAATTGAAGCCCTTGTAGAAAATTACTCTTATTTGTAATACGGTAGCAAAGAATTGAGTGAATTGAGTGATAAGATCGAATAAAGATATTTTGCTCTGTGAAGAGCAAAGTAACCAATTTTCTTGTTCAGGTCAGGAAGCGAGTGTTTAGCAAAAACAGGCGATTTAAGAAAACGTTTGACAATGTTTGTATTCTCTTTAAGTATATTCTCTAAACGTTTTATTGTAATTTTGAACACTTGAAGTATCAATCGACTTAAGCTGAGATTTTTTTTGTTCGTTCTCTTCTATTTCTTTTCTCTAGTCTCTAAAGCGTTCTTTTTAACAGCCCGGATTTGGTTCACTGCGATATTGACCGCATTTAGTATCGATTTTCGAACAAACAGCAAATGATGAATCTGATGAATTTTGCCTCACATCGAGCGGCTTAAACTTTTATCGATTGAATATGCAAAGCAAAGTGCGATGCTAAAGTTTGTTTTTCGCTTCTAATTCTTGAAGTTCTGCGAAGAGTTTGAATTCATTCTCGTAGTAAATAAGCTCGGAATTACTTTCTTTAATTTCGAAATTGTTCTTTCTGAATGAAGTTTAAAAGGTGAAGTCAATAATAGATTAAATTGAAGCTTTAGAAACGGCAAAAAGGTATCAAGCCGTTAAATCGATAAAAGCTAACTGAAGAAAAGAGTACGATGAAAAATGCTCCTAAGCTCCTATATTAAGGAAAAAAATACAAAAATCGCTTATATTATCTTAGAGTGTAAGCTCTAATCAGTAATCAAATTAAAATAAAAGTGAAAATTCGATATTATCGATTGAAGATTAAATAAAAATTCACAGTCCACAAAAGAATAAATGTCTTGCAATAATTTACGTTAATTTATATTTTGAAACGATAGTACGTTATTAATGTACGTATTTTGTGTAAAAAATATTTCATCCAAACTTTAGTAGTTGAACGTAACTAAATTGAGCTCACTCTCTTACAAGTTAACTTCGTTTACATCGTTTTACTCTGCTTACATCTTGAATGTTAGTTTTAAATTTAAAATTTCAATCGCTAGATTTAAATATTTTTGCCATGTTTCTAAGCGTAAGTGAATCATAGAATTGATTCTTGAATGAATTACACAAGAATAAAATTTACTGAAACTATGCAATTTCATATTGAAGTTCTTAATTCGTAAACAAAAAAGAGAAACTGAAAATCGATTGTCTGGAATGAAAACAAGGGCAAAATGAAAACAAATTCGACGGAAAGAAATAAAAATATTGTCATTTATAAATCACCACTATGCACTCGTATATCGCAATCTTCGATTGGCAATAAATATTCGAAATTAGCTCATATCTGAATGCTGAATTTTCAATCTATAGTCTCAGAAAAATTAATTTATTATCTTATGGACATCTTTGATTTTTTTGATTGTGAAAATCAATCATTCGCTCAATAGGGTCAAGCATAGTTTTCTTTGCATAATCTATTTTCGTGATAATAATTTTAAGCGCAATCCTTTTTAATAATTTGAAATAAACTTATGTTTTAGCGGAAAAGTAATAAAAGTTAGTTAATAAAATTTATAAGTTGAAATATTAAAATAAATCAAAGTGTAACATTTACATAAGGCGGCATTTCAGTAAAAATTTTTGTGGATACGAAAAATATGCTGCGGTGATAAAAATTAATGCGAGTTCAAGCAAGTTTAATTTTAATGCGTTCAAATATTTTATAGAATTCAATAAATTATATACTTTGAAACCTCTCTACAACGGCCACCTTCGGTTCCAAAAATTCTGGCCGTTATAAAGAGGTAACCCTCAAAGAGGAGTGTGGTTTAAAATGTTTATTTTTTAGTTATACAAGTTTATAATAGTCAAATAAAGATATTTGCTTTGATTTTTGATGAAAAATCACAAGTTTATCAAACTTTTCTCAAAGAGATTCTGTTTCTAAACAGTTCATCAAAATCACATTCCAATGCATAAGTTTCTGTCATTAAAAGCTTTAGAAACAGTATTACAGTTGATAGGAACAAGACAATTTTCATAATGATCCGTCTCATCACTTGAATCTATCAAATGTATTTCTTCGACTTCTTCTATGACTTTATCTGCACCTTTTAACTTTTAACTTATTTCTTGTTTAAAATCATCTCTTAAACATAGTAACATCAAATTTAGTATAATATATCATCGATAGATATCGCCGATTAATAATCAATAAAAATTGAGACTTCGATTAGATCTTAGTTTAAATCATTTTTCGTGGAATAATCGTTAAAAGAATCTACGATTTTGTGAACAAAAAAAAGAAATAACTTAGTAACTGAGAGATACAAACTGTTGTGAAAATTTAAGGTTCTACTTTTTGTTTGTCAAACATAATTAATGTCTAAAGTTAGCCCTCCTTCGCTCATTTTCACCCTCGGGTATAAAAGCCCTCCTGTCTTTTAACCACGACATTCATTTTACTTTTCGCTTGCTCTTCGCACACTTTTCGGCCCTGTTGACATTGTAAACCTGCTCCTTTGGTCTACGACTTGCTTAGCATTCGATCTCCCGTCTTGTCGTCAATCATACATTTATTTTGATTTTCGAAAATAAACCATTGCTCTTAAAAATCATCACACAAACCTAAACCAAAAATTCATTGAAACATATTTGCTTGATTCTATTTCTCACTCAAAATTAGACTTTATGGCCATTAATAAGTGGCGATCTTTAAGAATTGACCTTTATACCAAAAACCATTCTCGTATTCAAGTGCCAAAAGAAGCAGAATTCGGCATTATTTCGATCCAATCTTTTTTTAGTACTGACCATGTTAAACGTAATTACAATTACATGTAATCAATTACAATTACTTCACAATATTGATCAGCGAATGCTTTGTTTCGCCATTTAACAAACTCGGACTGAAATAAATCAATGTTGAGTCAACGTAAAGAAAGCGATTTGTTGAAACTCTTCTTCTCACCAACATGTTAAAGTCATTTTAATTACATTTGTAATTTTGTTTCGAAACGACACATACACTACGCAATTAAACGACCATTTTCAGAGGAAAACGATTGATTGTCAAATTCTCTTTTTTCCTCCTTCATTGTCTTTCTTAGCATTAACTTAAATTAAAAGTCAGACTTTAATCGTTTTGAACACAATTAAACTCGTTTACTCGTTTTTCCCTTTTATTCATTTTGTTAGATATGAAAATGAAAATTGTTGCTGTTTATTAACAATTTTTAAAATTATTGTTAGGGAAATAAGGTCAAATTCTTATTGAAATTTTGTTGTCGAAATTAATTTGAATTTAAATTTTTGTTTGAAGGAAATTTAAAATGCATGCAAAGTAGAGTAAAAATTTACCGCAATTTAAATTTTAGAGGAAAAATCTATGAAAAAATAAATAATAATAAAAAAACTTGTGAAACTATTTGAGGTCTATTCTATTTTATACTTTTCCAACTTCACAGACAGCGCGATTGAATTCATAGTGAAGTCATAATCATAATCATTTTTGGTTAATTACGTTGACCGCAGATTACAGCAAAGAGAAAGCGAAGATCATCAACATTTCAAAATGGAAGTGAGGAAAGAAAAAGAAATTAGTGCTAAATCAATGATTATTTTATGTGGTTTTGTCGCTATTTACTACAACATTAACATTTACTGAGTAATCAACATTATTTCAAAACTTTTCCTGCAAGTTTTACACACACAAAAAAGTGAAAAAACCTCGAATCTTCTTCTTCGCTGTCTTTTTTTCTACTCAAAAAGTTCTAATCGCAATTTCTTTTCGCATTTAACGACACACAATAAAACTTTATTAAAGTTTGTGTGAAAATTGCTTAAACGTGCGAACATTTATTTCGATAGTAACGTTGATTTCATGCAAATGTAGTGTGAAAATTTGATTTAAGCGTAGCGCACTTTAAAAGCTTATAAATTTTTAGCGGTCGAGTTTTTCAACCAGCGAACTTTTTTTTAAAAACCGTTTTCTGCTTAGAGAGTGGCGAAAATTTTCATTACTGAAATGAAAATCGATTTACTTCTCCTCAAAGCAGCGATATTTTAAAGTTATGGAGAAAAATAAAAGAACGCTCGAGAATATGCATTTTTAGTGGTGAATACATTACGACGATTTAAATTTACAGGAAATGATTGCGAGAAGAAGAAGAAGACGAAGAATGCGAGGCATAAACGAGAGAGAAATTGAGTTTTCGCTCTTTTATTGAATACACATTCAATAAAAAGTGCGTTTGTGAATTTTTTCGAGAAACGGGAAATCACAAATTTAAATGAAAAATCACTTATTCAAGTAAATTGATTTTGAATTAACTGTTGAAATGATTTCGACTTTCTATTTCTTATGATTTCTATTCGAATTTCAAGAAAGTTTTAAAATGTTATAATTTAAAAAAATTAAAACTATTTTCATTTAAATTTATTTAAATTGAAGAAAAATGTTTTAATTAATTAAAAATTAATTAATATTTTGATTAAAATAAAAGAGAAAAAAAATGGTAGTTACCTCTTCTGGATCCATGCCGTTGTATAAGCAAAAATTAACTCGAAATGAAGTAAATTTGAGTTAAAAACGTTTTTCGCACCTCACTTAAACCCACTTAAAATGGTGATCAGAGAGTACACTGCTGTTGATAAAAAAGAAGCGAAATTAACGTAGAAAGGGAAAAATTTTTTGATAATAATTTAAAAAGACATTGAAAAGAACTTTCTCGGCGCAAAAGAAAAAAAGTGAAAAGGAAAATTTTAAAGCGTAAAAAATGACGAAATGTACATTTTACTTCTTTTTTGGAAACCCTGTTTTCATTTTAAAAATTGAACAGAAGGAAAAAGCGAAAGTGGCTTAGCGTGTTTCTTTAGCAACGAAAATATAAATATATAATGAATTTAGCTCGATTTGTAGCACTCCTCTCGCTTTCACTCGCTCGCTCATATTCTCAATTCTCTTTCGCTCTCGATCTTTTTCCCTGCCTTCTGATAGTTTTAATTTAAAAAATTTTCCTTTTCTATTGAAATTAATTCGTATTTTTCACCGTCTTACTCTCTCGCTTCGTATTGACGAACTAACCAAAGAAAGGTATTATAATTGTAAAGCTTTTATATATACATTTGTGTGAAACTCAACGATGCGTATTCTTGTGTGTAAAACAAAATATAAGTGAAAAGCGCTAAAAGAGAAAGAGAGAGAGAAAAAAAATAGAAAACAACAAGTGCCTCTAGCCATTTGCACACGAAATCGAGCGTTGAAATTGAGTTCAAGAACATTTCGCTCGTTTTTTTCCTGATCATGAGAAGATATTATAGCAGAGAAACATTTTACCTTCAACTTTGATCGAATATCAACTTGTTAAAAATTTATTTTTTTTTTCTCGCTCGAATTGACACTTTTTTTCAAACGCAAAATTTTTAATTGAATTTTCTATTTAAAACGAAAAATTTAATGAGATTCATGTTTTTAACTTGATAATGGTCACAATTGTCAATCTGATTTGTTAATTTCAATTTAAATTATTATTGAAAAATTTCAAATTAAATCATTATTTTTTCCTTTAAATTTTATGCTATCTAAGAATTATGCTACTTTTCTCGCATTTTGAATTTTTTCTTTTGTTTAACCTAAATTATTACGAAAAGCTGCTAAACAATATCGTAAAAATTTAAAATTTAAGCGAATTTTATTTCCAAATGCTAAATAAAAAAATTTGTAAAATTCACTTTTCCTTTTAGCATAGTGTTTAACATGTTACTGATTTTCGAAATAACGAGTAAGAAAAAGGGCTTTGGTTTAAGTAAAGTGAAATAGAATTGAAAAGTGAAAAATGTTAAGAAATTTGAAAGAAAATTCAAATCAAAATTAAGATTTTTTTCTTTTTCCTAAAATGCAAATGAGTTAACCTGTAAATTTTGAATATTATTGTAGAACCTCGTTTTTATGAACCACTTTTTTGCATAAAAAATTTTTCATTAAAACGAGGCATTCATGACAAGCAGAGTTCATAAAAATGAGGTTTGAATGTATTAAAAATTTAAAATTCAAAAACTATCGAAATGAATATTTATGAAAATTTTCACTTTAAAAAAACTTTTTCAATTTTATGCACCGAATTGTAAAATGAGCGCAAATAATTTATTTTTTGAGAAAGTTTATTTCTAAACTTTATTAGAGAGAAAAAGTCATTATTTTTTCAAATCAAATTACTGTCAATTGTTTACAAATGGAATCGATTTTTTTTTTGTTCTGAAACATTGAGAAAATTAACTTTTCAACATTAGTCTAGTTGCTCAAATTTATTTGTTCAATAAAAAGTTTGCGCAAAAATTAAATTTAAAACATTTTTTCGTTTTTCTCTCTCTTTCTCTCTACAAAAATTTTTAACTACATTAAACAATTTTTGTTTTAAGCTAAAATGAGAGTTAAAAGAAATTCTTTTTTTTCATCAAGCAAAAAGCATTTTTACGGAAAAATTGGATTGTCAACTCAATAATATCACTGTGAATGTATTATATTATGTTTTCGCTCTTCTTCAGCTGTAATAATTTAATTTTATGCGTTTGTTAAATAACAAACTGAGCTGAGTTGGAAAATGAATGTTACTTGCCTTATCTAGCAGTAGTAGTAGAACATTCTAGTGAGACGTAATTGCATTTTTCAGTGTTTTGCAAAATAAGTACGAGTAAAGTGGCACAAAATGCAACTTCTATTGGCTTGAAATCGCAAAACGCGATTTTCAATTTTGTAAAATTTTAAATTTTATCGTGAACAGGGAAAAACAATTTTGAATACATAGACTACTTGATTCACTCGGGATATAGAATTCTTAGATAAGCTACTCGAATTTATAGCATAAATTTATGTTCTAACATAAATAAATTGAATCTTATTTAGAAATTTAAAATCCATTTTGTATGAAAGTGCGTTACTGTGTTTCTATACAGAAATGAGCGAAAAAGCTACATCAATTGAAGCAAAACGAATTATAAGAAAGCTTGAAAGTGTTTGAAAAAAATCAAACTATCAAGATTTTGAAGTTCCCAAAGTTTTGGTACAATTTGAAATCGTTAAAAAACTTTTCATTATTATTAAATGTCTTTATTTTCAAAATTAAATTTAGATTAAATTAATTAAAGAACGTTATATTTTTATCATTTGTGGCCTTCTTTGAAAAATTAAAAAATCAAAAGTATGTTGCTTGTATTCGAAAATGAGGCTTTTTATTAAGTATTATAAAACAAAAATTAAGACTAAAATACGTTGTATGTGGACTCAAAAAATTGTTGAGTTGCTGAATTTTCAAACTCTTGCTAAATTTAATTACATAATTTAATAAAAATCAGTTTATATTTGATTTAACTTCTTGGAATTTACATATAAAACTTTTTTTGATCATTCAAGAAAATTTATTTTAAAAAATTTTAAATTCGGAAATTTACATTTAAAAATAAAGAAATATGAAAAATTTTAAAAACATTTTTGCGAAAAAAAAATAAAATTTATACTAACTGATTATAATGATTGAGTTTCGTTGAGATGAAGAAATTGAATCTATTCTAACAAGTTAGTAAGACTAACAAATTAGTAAGAGTACTTTGTAAGTTATTAAATCTAAGTTATTAGATGACATACGTTTATTGGTAACACTCGTTACCTGATCATCTATTTTGATTGAAAATCTATCTTGTAAATTCATTTTACATCAAAAAACGAAAAGTGAAAGAGGATATTATATAGTAGTAGGTACAGAATTCTGTTTTCTCTTTTTGTCGCTCCACTTTCTCATCTTCCTTTTCGTTATTATCTCTCACTTTTTTCTTTCATTTCATTTCACTCCAATTTATATAATTCGTTTTTCATCAGAAAAGTTACAAAAAG
Organism: Dinothrombium tinctorium; assembly: GCA_003675995.1. NCBI lineage: Eukaryota > Metazoa > Arthropoda > Arachnida > Trombidiformes > Trombidiidae > Dinothrombium > Dinothrombium tinctorium. Next base: position 3,589 of record NCKU01001509.1, on the reverse strand, counting down.
AAGGCGAGAGAAAATAACACACACACACACACACACACACAAGCACATAGATGAAGTGAGAGGACAGAGAAAGTAGCAAGTTACATACAAGAGGCAGTAGACTTATCCGTCTCAATAAGCCGCCTATACTCAATACACCATTCCATTTGTTGACCATTTTCGAGAGTGTAATATAAATCAATAGAATCAGTGAAGCGATAATTTAGTGAAGCCAATATCTTTTTAGTGCTCTTTCTTCGAGCTATGTGCGCTTGTGTTCGCATCTTATGTGCGTTTTATATACACTTTATATACACTTTCTTCAATACCTACCGCTATTGAGAAATAGTGATAGTGAACTGCAAACAACGGCGACAAAGACATCGAAATGAGAGTGAGAAAGAGAAAAGTGAAAGTGCAGAGAGCGAAAGTATTGTCTACGGATAATTCATTTGAAACAATGAGCTAAACGAGCGAATGGTATTTGAATGCTAATTGAAAAGTGAAGTAAGAAAAGTGTAACCGAATGATTTATATTCGCAAAAGGCATAAACAAAGAAACAAATAACGATCAATTGACTTGTTGATGTCATTGTTTCCTTTTTCTTTGGTGTGAATAAACAAATATCTTCGCATTTCCTATCACTATAAATCCATTTTTCTGTCAAACTGACAATTGTAGAAACTATAAACGCCTAGCCGATCAATCTTTTGTGTCGAAATTTGGGCTTATTTTTGAAACAAAAAAAAATATCAAAAAAGATTTGCTTCACTATTTAAAAACATTTCGAATCTTTTTGCGTTATCTTTCACTTAAATCTAGAATGCAAAATGATAAAAATTGCTGAGAGCTGTGTGAATCTGAAATGTAGCTTTTGTAAAATAATCGCTTTGCGTGACATTAAAATTGAGAGTAGAAAATGAAGAATGAGAAATGTAGTAATCTTGAAGAGGAAAAATTTAAATAATTGTTTATAATTTGAGAGCGAAGAGATAAAAAAAGAAGAGAAGATAGTAGAAAACAAAAGTTGCGCAATGAAGTTCAACAGCGCTATGAGTTCAGTTTTAGCATCTTTCGCTGCGAGAAGAGAAAAACTTTTTTCTTCTTCGCTACTTCTTTTTATTCCGTTTTTCGCTCTTTACTTTCGATCGCTACTAATGCATCTTTCGCTAACTTTTCTTTTCTCTTCTCTTTTTATTTATTCACATTTATACAAACATTCAAAGTAACTTAACATTTTCACTTAAGCTATATTTTTAAGTATTGACGTGCATTAGTTCTTAGCAGTTAAGTAAATATTCAGCAGACGACAACAAATCTGGACGTGGCACCAGGCTATGTACAACTTTTGCAATGTATATGATCGACTACTTTGCTCATGTTTGAAAAATGAGTGTACTTACAATGAAAAAGTAATGTATTCCATTAATTCAGACTACCCAACATTCGCTTCGATCGCTAAATGTTGACTCTTAAAATGTCTGCTTCAAACACCGGAGGGGAGAGAAAACGCTTCATTGTGAAAAGTTTTCGTTAAAAGTATGGAGAAACGCAGTGAAGCATAACATAATTTTAGTTTTTAATAGAGACCAAAACGAAAAAAAAACGGGAAACCCGAACCCGTCCCGTTTCTTGAAGATCCCGATGGGTTCAAAGTTCGAGAAAATTGCTTTCCCTGTTTTTTTCCCCGGAAATTCAATTACACCTTAGAACAGTTTTCGGTAGCTGCACTTGCTGGATCTAAGGAGCAATTAGCTAAGCTAGCTGACATCATTGATCACTCTGAAAATGAGCATGAAGTAATTAAATCTTGTGATGTCACCACATATTTACAATCTCAACTCACAACTGTCGATAAAGAAAAAGGGCTCATTGCATTTGGAAATGAAAATTCTAAATATTATCCATTTCATTCAAAAGCAGCTTTTTTTCTTTTAATTTCGCCTGCAAATAGCGCTAGCAGTAAGCGAAATTTTAGCTTTTGTACTTTAACAATTACGGATAGAAGAACTAATTAAATTCTAGAGAGCGCTATTATTTATTAGGTCAAACTTCGATATGAGAAATAATGTCATTAAAATAAATTATTCGCAGATTTTCAATAATAAGTTAATCATAAGTTTGTAAGCCATAATAAATCACAAGTTAATCTTAAGTAAATAAGTTTTAAGAAGTTAAGATAATATCACTTGATGATTGGTACATAGGGGGATAATGGGATTCGGAAAAACGGAATGGAATGTTTCATTTCCATTCGGGTACGGGACGGAACAGGACAAAAATTTTTAACTCGTTTCGATGTCTAATTTCTAATTCTATCTTATTGTCAAAAATGAATTTAATTAAATTTTATTGAAAAACTAATGAGATAGTGCAACTTACCACTCACTTTTAATTAATTTTCTTTTTGCCATTTTTAAATCAATTTCAAACGCATATATTATCAGAATTCCAATACTAACATGAACAGATATAAACATGATGAAAATGACCTTTTCATAGACGAGATTTGATTGCTTGCTATGCTCGAGTCACTGCACTTTCAGCATGCATAACTAAATATGCGACCAGACAAAAACAGAAATGCCATTAGAGTAATAAATATAAAAAAGATTTTTTAATTTTATGAAAATCGCTTAATTTAAAGCAGAACTTTCTCATGAATATTTAACTACGCGAAATTAGCGAATAAATTTTATAAATGCAGTGAACAGAATTAATGACAGTTTATCTTGCTTCGAAAATATTCATTTGAAGAAGTAAAATTGCAAAAGAATTTTTATGAATGAATAAATAAAGCGCTTTATTTTTTTGGAAAAGAGAATGAAAACTAAATTCAAGCTACGAGAAGATGATTGATTCTGAGTTTATGCAAATTTATGAGCAATTTATTTTGAATATCGCTCATCTTAGTTCCTACTGAAAATTTCTCTACTCTCACTTTTTGCTTAAAACGGCATCTTTTTGAATGAAAATAGAGCAAAAAATAAAATTTTGATTTTCTACTAAAGTAGAATTAAAATCGAAGTGAATTGTAAGTGTGAAATAATTGATGCGTTATCAACTTTTTTTCTGATTTCATTATAAAATATGAGCTCATAAAGCGTTTATAGAACAAAAAGAAGCAAAAGAGGTAAAAAATTATATTTAAAAAAAAAATTTGAATATGACAGCAGAGAATTTTCAGTTGAAATGAAATGAGATGAATGTAAAAGGCAATAAGAGATGAAATTTGAGATAAAGAAGAAGATGGTGTTCTTTGAAAAACGAATTCTTATTGAGATTAGTTTTCTGTTTGGACAAAATATTTATTCTGGAATACAAGCTTTATAACACCACTGCCTTTTTGTGATTTTTCTATTTACAAATCGATTTGAATTCGTCTCAAATTATATGTCAACAGGAATAGAAAACAATTTCGTTTTCAGAATTGAGTTTAAGCTTAAGTTTAATAGAAAACTTTCAATAACACAAAAGTAGTTAACCATTTGACTTTATGGAAAAGAAAGCTTTTTGATGTTTTCCTCGAGTTAAAGAAATTTAAAATTTAACTAGACACTAAACGTTTTTATTGTGGCGGCTAAACGCTAGCAACTTATACACGGGGAT
>NCKU01001508.1:0-25140 GCA_003675995.1 Dinothrombium tinctorium | reverse complement strand
AATTTATTCCGAAAGGGCCTATCTAATAATATATGCATTATTGGATAGGCCCTTTCGGAATAAATGCATTCAATTATTATAATAAATCTGCAAGGCTAATACTTCGAGTTTCTAATTGCCGATTCTTAATTTATTTAAATTTTTAAATAAATAAGAAATGAACCCAGTTTTAGTTTCGTAAATTTTTTGACAGATTTTTAACGAACTTGATTGCTTAACTTATAAGTTTAAATCGAATGAAATATTTGAAAAACTTCAAACATCCTTTGCATATAATCGTTTAAAAGTATCAAAAGCCCGCATAGAATTTGCCTTTGTAACATCGATAATTATGCAATAATCAATATGTTATGTTAAATAAATAATTGTGAGTGTACAGAGTAACAGAAAGTTTCTATTGGGATGGCCTTAAAAACGTCATACAGCGCACAACGTCACAAAACATTTGCTATTGTTACGTCATTTCGCGCATACTTCCGAATCGAAACTTTCTGTTCACTCTGTACATTCGTTGCCCAATATGCTATCTTTTCCATTTGAAACTTAAATTTTCAATGAATAAGATAACATATTGAGGTGGCCACGAGTGTATATTCTAAATTGACATTTGTTTGAGAACAAGAAGATGCAGACAGATTGACACTTAAAAGTTGGCACAAATACTGACACTGTAAGATAAAATAAAATTGCTGCAAAACTGTCGCATAAGTTTGATTAATAAGTGATTTAATCAAGATTCAAAGTAAATTTTCTTTCGATAATTTGACTTTTGTTCGCAAACGTGTTTATTTTTTACAGCATGAATTCACAAATTGTAAAAATGTGTAAACAATAGGTTTAGCATGATTTCGTCATTTTCACGTTTTCGGTGAATACTCATTTGAATTGCAATCAAAACGCATTTTTGTATCGAATAATTAAACATAAAGTAAATAGCAAAGGCTTCTATTATAAAGAATAGATTAAAAATAAATTAATAGCGAAAGCGAAAAAGAACGAAAGCAAAAATCCATTTGGAAGTGTGATGTTTCATATTTCGTTGCGATCACACCTCTTTTCAATGCAATGAAAAACAAGTACAAAATGGTCAAAGCACGGATGGTGTTTTTTATCGAATGCTTAAATCGCAAATAGCAAACAAAATAAACGTTTAAATAGAATTTAAAATTAGAGTGAAAATGAAAAGAATACAGTGACCGCGGATTACAAGCAACACAATCGCTGAAACAAGGGCGAATGGAAGCACAAAACCCACCTTTCTTTGTGAAAACTTTCGGCCATTGCTCGCGATGTTCAAACATTTAATGAGTGACCGCTTCGAGAACAAACGAATTCCGCGTTTTCGAACTGAAATCGTAAAACACGAAAATTAAAAAATGTTCGAAAATCGGTTTCTCCTCACTGCTGTCGTCACTGGCGACGATCGGTGCGCTCAGCGCGTGCGCACAGCGCATTGAACACTCGCTCGTCGAGTGAAGGCTCTTAAAGGCATTTCTGCGAACATTTTTCGAAAGAACAAATATCAAACTTTATTGCAATTTCTAGCATTCAAAGCGTTCTTTCGACTGGTGTCCGTCTCATATCATTCGACGCTTCTTCAATTCACAGAACGCTGTTGACGTTTCATTTCAGTGTTGCGCTTTATTCGTGATTCTGTGTCGAACAGCATTCCGTATCATTTTTCGCTTTTCGCACGTTTCCAAATCGAGTCTCACTTTTCGAGTACTCGTTTCGCGAAAACAAGCGTTTGTTTTCAATTAAGAAACGTTTATTTTAATTAATGGTTAAAAACGCAAACAACACGCAGTGAACGAACAGAAATTAAAAGCAATTGAAACCTGTCCGCCTTCAAACATTTCAAATTTTTGTTTCGATCAGTGCTAAGTCTTGCTTTAATCATTAATGGCATTCGAGGATCCATTTTTCACTGTTAAAAGGTAAGGCAACATTATTCTCTTTGTTCTACTTTTATCTTTTTCATTGTTTTCCTCCTTTGCTAAAATAAACAGCGAAGTGTTGGATTCGTTCGCAAAGGCTCGTACGCAGTTTGAGCGATGGAATGAGCTTAAAGTTGAATTCTACGCCAATGGCAGCAATCGCGAAGAGTTCGAATGGCTGACAACTGAACTGCGGAATGGTTTGCGAAGTATCGAATGGGATCTCGAGGATCTCGAAGAGACTATTGGTAATTTATTGTTTCATTTCCTATATTTTGTTTCATAACTTTTAATTTTCATAGCTTTCTGTAAGAACGCACTTCAAACAATATTCTTTAAAACGATTAAACTTGATACTTTGATTATCTTTGAAAGCTCTCATTTTCCTTTTATTCGCTTTATTAAAAATCACTCTCTTAGAGGCATTGTTTCTTAGATTTTTCTAATCAAATCTTTATCAAAACAAAATATTTCGATCAAACTTTGTGTCAGTTGCATTGTGCAACATAATTTTTTCGTGTTTGGCTCTGGCATTCACAGCTCTCAATTCATTAATTAAACAAATAAAGCTTTGAAAAATAATTAAGATATTTAGATTTTATCGTTACTATCAATTTAATAGCTTAAATTACGTTTAATAGGTTTGAAATGCCACCACTCGTGAATTCTTTTCTTTATATACATAAAATGAACGTAACCATTTTAGTTCTGGTTTAGAAGTCACGATCGCTATAAAATTTGTATTCAACTAATGCTCAAATCATTCATTCTCTAAAATTTGTCATTTAATTTAACGATTTCTGGATTGAATGAGCTCTCATAGCTGAAATGACGCAGTTTTAAAAATTCTATTTGACTTTTGGCATCGAAAAATAACTCTGCATTTCTTGCAGCTGTCAATTACGAAACTTTATCATCACTTCAATTAATTTGAGTGTGAATAAACGCCATGTCATTAACATTGAGGCAAAAAGCTGAAATGAATGGAAAAGCTTTTGTAAACAGATTTTTAAATATTTATATTTTCATTGCTAATAACGTTTTGTGACTTGCTTTTTAATGTATGATAATTTGTTCCTTTATTGTTTTTATTCTGATGTATATATATATGCAATTATTATCGACGAGGTTATCTATCAATGAATAATTAATATATTATTTTCTAGGCATCGTTGAAAGTAATCCAAAAAAATTTAAATTAGATGAGAATGAGATAGCACAAAGACGGTTGTTTATAAAGAAGACCAAAGAAGAAGTCGTCTCTTTACAAGAAAAATTAGCTGACTTCAAAGGCAGCAATAAAGAAAAACGTACAATGAGTACCATCATAAGCAATCCAGCCCTTAACTTTGGCAATTCATTGTCGAGTGGCGCAAAGTATACTAGGTTACAGAATGAAACAGAAAGTCCTAATCGAAACCTTGCAAATGAATCTGTTATTAATGTTGAAGATAAAAAAGACGAATTGGCCAATGGTTCGCCTGATATTGGAAAGAATAAAATTAATGAAAATGTAAATAAGCTTCGAACAATAAGTGACAGAATAAATAGAGAAATTGATGAACAGGCAGTGTATGTTTTCTCATCAGAAAAAAAAGATTGCTCATAAATTTTTTTATAGGATGCTTGATGGTGTTGGTCATGAAGTACAAATTCAGGATTCGAAATTAGACACAACTTTAAGAAAAGTTTGTAAAGTTTTGCCTCTTCCTGCAGGTACGTTATCAATGTATAAAGTTTGAATTATTATTTATTTGGATATTGTCGTTAATACATTTTTCTCGTATCGCAAAACGAGAATAACATATTTAATTTCTTAAATACATAAGATTTGGTGGGTCACATGTCTAAGATGTTTTAAATTAAATTTGTCTAAATTATATATAATTTACCATGAGAACCAAAATCTTTTTTTTTTATTGTATTCAAAAAGAAATTGAAAATGTTGCGCCCATTTTGGGACACGCTGTATAAAATGTCGCGCAGATGTGAGCGTTACGGTACCGGATCATTTGCTTAGGCTAGAGAACTGCTTATATTATAACAATCGAAGATATTTGTCGCAAAAATTATATTTATTGATAGATCTAATGTTAATCATTGATAAGAGAACGTTTTAGATTTACTCTCGCATCTCACCATGAAACCAACTTGTTTTGGGTGAAAAACTCAATATTCTCATTTGATTGAAGTGTGAAAATTCCTTCATGCTCAAAAGTAGAATTTTTGAGATATCGCCAAAATTTCACATTCACAAAACTCAGAGATTACGTAAAATTTAAAGCTTCATTTGTATTTAAAATGCCTTAAGTTTGATCATTTCAAAAACTGTAATTCAAGAATCTTATTTATGCTTATATTTGAGAAATGAGATATTACGCTCTACTTCAAAAGACTGCTTCGCAAACTTATTGAATTAAACAAAAATAAGAAGTAGTAAGTTTTTTAAATGCAAAAATAAAGATTTTTTAGATGAGGAAATAAGAAATATATAAATAGATGAAAGATTCTTTTTGCAACTAAGCAAAAATGCTTATTCATGCGTGTTTAAAATAAAGCTTCACTTTTTGAATTTACTAATGATTGTTATTAAAAGCCAAAAATTAACTTATAATTGCATTTATTCCTAATGAGCGAAATGAATGCTCTTTTAAGAGTATAGAAATTATCACTATTCACCTATGTAAGTTCCATAAGTGGGTCTTAGAAATGTCTAATTCGCGCGATATTTTTCAAATTTAACAAGAGCCCACATTTTAAATAAGTTTTGCACAAAATTCTCTGAGATAAACAATAGATTTATTTAGAAAAGGTTTATCTAACATGTTTTATTCAATTAAATTTACTAAAACGTACAACTAATGACAAAATGATTTTAAAAATGTTCTATCACTGTGTCATTGAGAGTCATTTATTATAACTGCTGTGGTGTTTTCTTTCACTCACTGGCTGAGAGAGAACTGAAGAAATTAGAACGAATCGTAAAAAAAGCTTCAAAAATTATTGGAACAAACTTCGAGTTTCTCAAACCAGAGCAAAGCAAAAATGTTTAAATCTATGGGATAAAATAAAACACAAGCAGAGGAACACAGTGATGCTTATATTCAAGAACAGAATTTGCTTGTAATATAAAAGTATTGAATAAGTCATAAGAGAGCTCGAATTAAACATTTTTTATGAAAAATTGTTTTTTGATCGCTTAAATATTTTTTTTTTATACAGATCGCCGTGTGGGGACCATTGTTGGAGCCGTCTCTGCTGTTATTTTGATTATATTAATTGCTACGTTTGTTTAGAAACGTAGTTAGTATACCAAAAAAGGAAAATTATACGTTTAAATTATGCATTTATCGGTTCATTGATATTGACTTTGAGAAAAGCCAACCGCCGATAATTTGGCTGATCTTATGGATATTTTCTCCAATCTTTTTTTTCTATTAATTTTAAAAACTTGTCATTCCAGGATTTTACTTGACAATTTTACATTAGAATAATATTGAAAAAAAACAAAAAAAAAAACGAAAATCGGAAGTTATCTTTACTTGAAACAAGAAATCAGCGATGTGCACATACTTGATGATGTCGGGATTTCATTTTTAATTATTATTATCTTGTTAAAAATTATTTAATTTTTTAAGTTTTTTTACAATCATTCTGCATTCTCTTAGAAAGTTAAAAAATATTTTGAATGAAATTAACTTGGTAATATCAATAAAGGAAGAAATATGGTAAAACCCTGCAGCATCGCGTCTGTGCACATTCCCGATATAAAATATTCATTTTTTTAGGAAAATCGCTTCAATACCATTGTAAAAAATTTTAGTGATATTACGAATTGTGTAAAGAGAAAGAAAAATCTCTCCGTTAAAATTGTTTAATTTTATGCAGTAAAGCTTTACGAGTGGCCACCGAACTCGTCTTTCATTGAACCGCAAAACACGTCACCAATTACTTCGTTTGAGTCTTCCGAAAATACTTGAAAACTTTTTCGAAACAAGCCGCGCAGTGAATTGGGAGAAAAGGCACGAACCATAAAACTAATGAGCTGAATAAATTCAATCTCGCAAAAAGGTAAATTTTTCAAAAGATTGCCTTTTTGCGACAGTTTAGATTCTTTAAGCCACGCTTTACTAAAATCGATCAAATGTTTCGATTTCTTCGCTGAGGATTTAACAGCCATTAAAACCGAACGCACTTCAATTTGCGACTTGATAAACATTTTGATCGATTCGACTGTGTAAATTCATTTCAGGCGAATCACGCGAAAATTCGTTTTGAGATGGTGTTTGAAAAGCGCGCATTGCGAGAAACAATAAGACAACCGTTAGCTTGCGATCGGCTGCAATCGACGCATTGATCGAAACGAATTCGAGGATGGCTCACTTGAAGTGATTTCGATTACTTTTCAAACGTAACGAGCAATAATTGGGATCGTGTTTCACTCACTGTTCGCGTTTAGATGAGTTCGCAATGAAAATCGATCGCTGCCATTCTTTACTCGTATGTTATGGAGAGTGTCGCGAAGACAACCACTCATTATTGATGAACCATCGAACCATAGGTTCGACACGAACACACGCATTTAATTCAATTAAAATTCTTATACTTGAATTGACAGCTCATCGAATGCATTCGTTCGAATAAAATGACGGCAAAATTGTGATTGTGGACGCGGCTCGTGTTGAGACCAGCGAAGAATGTCTACCATTACAATCGTTTCAAAGTGCATACAGAAAGTAACTTCGGACACGTTCGCCGTTATTTTTCTCATTCTTATGGTTTTCTCTACTTTCGCGTTCGAAATGATCTGCGTTTTGCCGCATATTTACGAGCAGAACTCGCAGGCAATTTACTCGCATTCCGCAATCGGCATTTTCATTATTTTCAACTTGTTGGGCAATTTGTTTAAGATAATGAAAACCGACACTTCAACTCGAAAAATGCTTTTGCCTTCGAAGCTTCTTCCCGATTGGCGATTCTGTGCCTCGTGTGAGAGCAATTCACCGCCGCGCTCATATCATTGCAACGTTTGTGACGCCTGCATCGCGAAACGGGATCACCACTGTACCTTCGCAGCCTCTTGCATCGGCTACTTCAACTTCAGGTATTACTTCACACTGTTAATTTACATCACAATCGGTGCTTTGTACGCGTCAATTTTGAATATGTTCTTCATCTGGGACGTCCTCGGCGGATTCACTGCTTATAATTTCATGGCTCACACTTTCCCTTTCATATTTTGGGTACTCGGTCTCCTACCGTTCAAAATCATGGTTTGGTGCATGATCTCGGTGATCGACGTTTGCGGCTTCATGTTCGCTGTCGGAATGCTCGTGTATCACGGCTCGCTCCTAGTCAGCAATCAAACAGTTTACGAGAAAAACAAAGCAATCCACAAGTACGACCTCAAACATTGGAAGGCGAACGTGTGCGAATCGCTCGGCCAGAGGTGGTTCCTCGTTTGGATTTCACCATGGCTCAAGTCAGAATTGCCGCGAAACGGAATCGACTTTCCTTCGTACAAAGAATATAAACTCAAGTCGCATAAGAATAAGTAACTGTGGATTAAGTAAACTGTTTAATCGCTTCGTGATTGAATAATCTCATCAAATGTATTTGTCAAAAGCACAATTAAACGAAAATCCGAAACCTACACACGTGAATGATTACAAAAGGTCGCAACTAAAAAGCAAAACTGTACAAGTCGAAATTAACGCGCAGTTATAAGCTAATGTAAGATTAAATATGTGCGAAAGAAGTACATTTCGGTGTAAAATGAGAAATTAAGTTATCGACGGCCGCGTGCGCCCCCACGGGCCCTGTTCCCTCGTCCTCGGGCACCACCTCCACGTCCAGGCCCTCGATTTCTTTGACCTCCTCGCACTCCTCCTCTGGGCGAATTATCAGAGCCCGCAGGTGCTGCTGTTTTTTGCGGACTGTCGGTAGGGGTTTCATTTTCACCAATTTCGTCTCCCGTTTCATCAATGTCCGCGCTTTCAGTGGTCTCGTTTTGGGGGTCGTCACAGGGAGTTTCCACTTCCTCTTTATTGTCTACTGAGAAGTTTTACAATAATATATTTGTGTGGCCAGCGAACTAACCTTTTACATCATTTGATTCTGCTACTAACTCTTCTGACTTATCTTTGGTGTCTACTTGCGTATCACTACTCTCCTCATCCTTGCCTAACTCTGATGTATCTGTATTAATTTCATTGAGAGCGGAAGCACCGTGTTTGGAATCGTCGACACCATTCATGGAAGTGTCTGCTTGTTCATCTGCGGTTTCGTCTTTATCGCCTTGCTCTTTGCTTTCTTCTTCACCTTTGTCGTTTACTTCGTTCTTCGCCTTTTCTTCGGCGGCTTTCTTTTCGGCTTCTTCTTTTTCCTTTTTAAGTCGTTCCTCTTCGGCCGCATTAAATTTCTCCATATGTTGCTCGTTTTGGCAATGTTCAAGACTAGCGCCTTTATCTCGCAAGAATACGTCGCACAGTTTGCAACAGTAACCAAACACGGCAAGCACATATCTTGCTTGTGCAGGATCTATGTCTTCACCCTTATTCTGAAAATGGTGTTAACTCACTTTACCCTCCAATTCAATAAATTACCTTTTCGTCGTCTTTCGCGGTGTCGTTCGCCACGATGGAATATTCCTGAAATAGACGCAAAATGAATATACAACCTTTTCAACTTTTGCAGTTAAAGAATACCTTTTTCTCCAAAGACTCGGCTGCCTTTTGTGCCTGGTCATGTTGTTGTCTCTACATTTGAAAAGAAATTAAGAAAGATTAACGAAATGAGCTAAAACATTGTTGGCGCGCAACAAGCTGTGGAAGAATGCTATCGTTTACAGTGCATGTCATTGATTTGAATTTACAGAAGTGTTGTACATTTGAAAAAATTTGTGAAAAGTGGCTATGATTCGTTTAAAATTGAAAAACGATTGAATAGCATTGATTTAAGAGAGGAAAATTTTCTCGTTGTAGAAATACACTTGTTTTCACAAATCTGTTGATACAATTTAACAAAAGACATTTAAGTGCTTTGATTTATACAAATGTACTCGTGTAAAATCGATTGCGAATCAAGTACGGAAATGCACTTTTAGATGAGTAATCATTTTGAATGCTCCTTTAAGGAATGCAAATTTGCAAGAAAAAAGTGCTTTTGAAGAAACAGTTCCAATCACTTTCAAATGAAGCAAAATCACATTAGCAATGGTTGGCAAAATCGCAATAACAGCGAGGAGGTGATGACAATATTTGTCATAATGATGATAATTCCATCACTTTGCGCTCAGCTTTATTTAGATGAGAGCCCATTTTAAAAACTTTTGCGTCTTATAGAGTCTAAACTCGGCTTTAAAGTGAATCAAATTTTTTACTGGGCTTCAAAAGTAAATTTAAAATCAGGGCCGAGTTTGCTTATTTCTGTTGGTGATTGCAAGAAACGGGCATTCATTTCATTCATTTAAATTCGGTTCAATCCTCTCTGCAAAAGAAGTGTTCCACAATAATATTTAAATTAGTCGTCTGATTGATAGTCAAACTATTTTTTAAATCTAAAGATATGAGTAAATAAACAGTGTCTGACCTCGGTGTCAGTGTAACAAAGCGTTCGAAACTTACCTCCGTTCACAACATTTTTAGCGTCCATTTATCGATTGCATCCACCTTTAAAAGTAGTTGAATCAACTGAGAATAGAGAAGTGTTATTCATTTAACGTTGAGTGCAATTCCAGAAAGCTGTCTAATATCTTTACATCCGAATGCAGCAAAAATCCACTTTTCTTCGTGGCTTTAATTGGCAATATTTGCAATGAAGATTCGATTCAAAGCATCTTCATTTGAAAGGGTAGCAGATACAGAAATGGTTGATCACGGCATCAATGCAACTTTTAAACAGTGAATAATGTGAATTCGCTTTTAGTTGTTCGAAAACAACTTGTTTCGTATAGTTTAGATTTCGAATTAAATAAACTCTGAAATTGTTTGCGATCAATATTCATCACAGTAATGATTTCATTTTCATCGACAACAATGGCATAACGCAGTTAACAAACTGTAAGCTCACCTGAAGTGAACCCACCTCAAAGAAACTTTGATTATGTTTCGTGACATGAATATTTGCTCACTCAAACTAACAATTAACCGCGTATTTCAACATTGAATTTATACGCAAAGCGGCGACAAGGATCGATGGCTGATCGGATACTCACCCTTTCGCTTTGATCGGGCTTTCCTTTACCCTGATTGCGTCTATTGTCTTTAGCGAAAGCATTGCGATTGTCGAATTTGCGACCGTCGCGACGATTTCCGCCCTGCCAATTGCCCTGATTTCCGCGGTTGCCGCGGTTCATGCGTTTGTTTGGCGGGTTGTCGTGCCACTGTCCGCCCCCGCGTTTGCCTGTAGGGCCGCTCATCGGCTGCAAGAGGCAAGGTGAGACGACGTCACCGAAGCGTGAAACATACCCTCATATTACCGCGTTGGTTGGCAACCATTGGCGGAGCGCCGACCGGTCCCTGTCCCCACGCCGGCGGCACGGGCGCGTTCATGCCCTGTGCCGGTCCCATTTGCCGGCCGTAGCCATAGCTGGGCGCTACTTGCGGCGATCCGTACGCGGGAGCGCCGTACGTGTGGTGTTGCGGTTGCTGGTGGTGATGTTGCGGCGGCAGCGGCGGTGCCCCGTACGACTGCGGAGGCGCTCCCGCGGCCCACGGGCTGCTTCCCTGATATCTGAACGACATCTCTTCTCAACGCTGCTTCGTTCGAATGCTACACGCTCTCCACGCGTCGTCCAACGCTTGACAATGTGCTCGGCTCCTCGACGCAAAATGAACACGAATCGAGACGGTAAAACGCTTTGTTCGCTGAAAGCGGTGAAAATCGCGAAAGGAGCGAAAAAGCGAAAAGTTGCGAAAATTTGCGAAAAATTGCGAAAAATGGCGTTTCGCGAAACTGAGCACAATAACGGTGCGACGGCAGTGCGCACTCTCGTTGCCTGCGATCGATTCGCGGACTGTGCCTCGATTGCGGCGCGCGGTGCGGACGCCGCGAACAGCGCGACTCGCGCCTCCCCTCAAAGTTTACTACTCTCGCGAATCGCCGAAAGGCACATTCTTTTCGAAGCGCCTTTCGTTTGAATCGATGTGAACGACACTTTGAAAGAGCGATAAACACCGAGAAAGTGAGCGAAAAGCAGCGAAAAGCGATCGCAAACCATGAAAAATTGGTATAAACTCGACACGAGACGCAGCAACGGCAAATCGGACGAGTTCAAGAGTTTGGCGGTGCACGGTTTACCGAAGCGCTTTATCGCCGCACTCAAAGAACTGTTCGATGTGTTGGACGACGCGAAAAGCGGTTTCGTAAAGCTTGCCGACATTGAAAGCAGATGGGTCGAAGAAAGCAATCCGGACGTGCCCAAAGGATTTATCTCTTGTTTGCGGAAAGTAACGCCGGTGAACGGTTTGATTAATTTTGAACGCTTTTGTGCAGCTGTCAAAATATGTTTACTCAAAAACCAGGCGTTCGCTGAAGATTTAAACTGCGCGAATGGAGTGGCTGTCGATCTCTCCCAATGCCTGCCTCAGCCTCCCTATCATTTGACCGTTTCTGCGCGGCCAGCGTCTGTTCCGTTGCCAGATAACGCTTGTTCGACACCGTCTTCTTCGAATTCCACTTTCGCTCCTTCGAAGACATACGATGGACGCGCAAAAAGCATGCCACATTTGAGAAAAGACATGCGACAAGCGAATGAGAACAGTGTTGATGTATTACGACACTATCATAGTGATGGTCGACTGAAGGGAGACGAAACTTTTTCAAAAAGCAAGATAATGAATGTGTTAAGGGATTGGAGAAACAGTTTTCTCGAAAGACATCAGGAGGGATATAATGCGGCGAGACTCGCACCAAATTTTACCCGAGAGATAGAACGACCTCCCTACTTTCATCGCGAAGATATCGATTTAAATAATCGCTTTCGCGAACCGAGATCTTTAATGCGAAAAGAATTGCGAAGACATACTGTTTCACATGGAATCGATATAAGTACTGTAAGTGAAATAGTTATTGAATAAAAAATTAATAAAATAAAATAAAATAAATATTTGTTTCAGATTCGCCGTTTGCAACAATTTGAACAAGAAAAATCAGTTCTTTTGCAAGGCTTAGAAATGATTGAGAAAGCTAAAGATTGGTACTTACGAAAGATTACATCGGTTCAGGCCAAGATTCGATATCTCGATCAGGGTTGCGTCAAAGGTAATGATTTCTTTTTTGATGCTTATCAAGAGCGAATGAATTTCCAAACGACAAGAATTCTGGCTGTAAATCAACAGTTGGCGGCTTTGATTGATAGTGAAAATGGATATCCAATGCACATGAATCTCGCTTTCAAATCAAGCAACCCCCTCAATTACGCCACTCGCGGCATTAATCCACCACCTAATAACTATAATACATTCGATCGTATGAAAATACAGCGATTACAGGAACAAAATATGCTTTTGACCGAAGAAGTTGGTAGGAAGAGTGAGCAAATAACTCAATTAGAAAGAGATAAATCTGCTCTTATTAAAGAACTTTATCAAACTCGTACAAACAAATCCATAAATCAGCGAATGATGGACAACGAAAATTCCGCATTTATGTGAAAGGTGCAAATTTTTTATTGAGTTCCATGCATACAATACGATTGCAAATTGTGTTGGACAAGGTGTAGTTTATATTTAAGATGAAATCAGTTAACAGCTGCTTTCACTTGCGCCTGTTGGAGTTGTTGCTGTAATTTATTTATACTATCTCTTCTCGTTGCTTGTTTCTTTTCCAAGTCTTTCAATAAAACATCTATTTTTTTACTGTGAAGAATAAGTTTTTAGCTCAAAAATCTTGTAAATCGCTTTGTTTTCGATGATTTCAATCAAAAACAAGCTAATAACACTCACATTTCATCTTTGATATATTTGATTCGATTGCCGACATTTTCTTTCGCGTCGTGTAAATCGTGTTTAATGAGCGCGGGACCCGTGAGTTTAAATACGTTTGCGTCTTCCGGCAAAAGCTCCAATTCCTGAGTGAGAAAAGCCGCAATGAATAATAGAAGCGAAAGCGGTCACTCTACCTCCTGAACTATGATGTTCTCGTTTAATTGCGAATCCAACTGTTCTCTCGCCGCGAGGTTCTTCTGATAGTCTTTCTGCAAAGCGCTGTAAGCACTGATTTCGTCCGAAAGTTTTTTCTGAGTGTTTTCTAAAGAAGCCATCGTTTCGTCCGCGTTTCGAACGCTTTTCAATCGCTTCTCGCTTCAACTTCGAGTCGCCGCGGCTTGCTGCGAGGGCCGTTTCCTCATTACGGCCGCTTGTTTGAAACGCCCCCCGCGAATGTCACATGAATCGAGAGAAAGTGAAACTTCGTTTGAGACGCGATTCATGTGTTTACATTCTTTCGTTTAAAAAGTGATCTAAAAGTGGACCAAACGATGGGTGCGTGCGTATTGATCGCACTGCTAGCGACCGCTACCCTCGTCGGCAGCCACACGCACGAATGGATGGACGACACAACCGAAAAGGACGATACGATACAATTCGAACATTTAGTGGTCGAAGTAAATCAAAGTGTTGATCTCCAACTGCCGTTCGACACTTTACCCGTTCTCCTAAATAATTACAGAAAACAAAACAAAGTTTATACCAACCTGCAAATGAACCCAAACTGTACGCGAGATTTGCTGACAATATTAATATCAATAGCAAAAATGAGACGAGACCCGCAGAATTATCTATGGTTGTTATCGATGATTGACTCGTTCGGCAAAATACCCGCTGGGATTTTACAAGGCGACATTTACTGGACAGGCAATTTTGACGAGTGCATCGGCGTTCGCGAGCCCAACGAGCGTTTTTCTGGCAAATACTGCACCCTTTCGTGGTCGATGTCATCCAAAAAGTCCGTATATCAGTTAGCTTTACTTAACACTGCGATTTGCGTGCCGAATTCATGCAGTGCCTACGATATATCCCACCAAGCTTTATTCTTGTATAGAATTTTGGTCAAAATCCCATTTTTCAGACGTTTTACTAAATTGGTTCCAATTTTAAAAAATGTAAAGTGTATTGAAACTCCTGAATTCGATGCCAACGCCATTTCATGTTTGGCTGTATTCCTCATTTTCACATTACTTGCAATAATTGGAACTTTTTCTGAGTTTGTTTTGAAGAGATTTAATGTTGTTAACGGCTACAAAACATTAGTTAGTGAGCATCAAAGACCTGTTAGAGATGACAACGGAAATGAAAATGATGGCTCTTCAGTGATAATATCAACTGACGAAGAAATAATTATAATGAGAGATATTGATTCCAGACACCTCGAAAACTCATCAAAATGCTTAGATTTATTGACCTGCTTTTCTTTGTCCTCTAATAGTCGAAAATTATTTAGCACGATGTGCAACAACAATGAATTAAAATTTATTCATGGAATTAAATTTCTTAGTATGGTTTGGATAATTATTGGTCATACTTATTTATTTGGAATTTTCATTTACGGAAATTTGTTAAAAGCGATTAAAGATATCGATAACCTCCCATTTTTTACTATTCTCAATGCAACTTTTGCCGTCGATACTTTTTTCGTTTTAAGTGGTTTTCTGCTCTCTTATTTATTCTTTGCTCAAAGTCGAATCCCATCATTACATGGTTGGATTAAATTTTATCTACATCGTTACATAAGATTAACTCCTATTTATGCTTGGATTCTTTGGTTTGGCACAGCTGTTGCTCATCACTGCGGGTCAGGACCTTTCTGGGATTATGGGGACACGGATGTGTCCGAACGCACACATTGCTTGAAGAGTTGGTGGAAAAATTTGTTGTATATCAACAATTTTTACAGTATTGAAGATAATTGTATGATGTGGACTTGGTTTTTAGCGAATGAAATGCAATTCTTTATTATTAGTCCGATATTTTTATGCTTTCTGTGGTATCTACCCATTTTTGGGGTTACTTTAACAGTTGTTTCTATAATGGCTAGTTGTTTGGCAACAGGACTTATTAGTTATGAAAATGGACTCTCTGTTTTATTTGGTATTCAAGCAAAATTTAACTTAGAACATTTGGATATCAATGAAGATAAAGATAAAGCGCTTGATTATTTGAATAAAATTTACACTAAACCATGGTGCAGAATTTCATCATACTTGGTCGGACTTCTGGCAGGATTTTTATATTACAAGTATTGCAGAAATCCACTAAGGGTCAAAAAATACATTATAATAATTGGATCGATTTTAGCTACATTACTCGGTCTAGTCGTAATTTATAGCACTTACCATTCCACGCCAACTTTTCTCGAATCAGCATTATACAATGGGCTTTCTCGCCTAGCTTGGGCTCTTTTCATTATCTGGCTCATTTTCATGTGCATGACGCGAAACTGTGCTCTTGTGAACAACTTATTGAGTTGTTCATTTTGGTTTCCACTGAGTCGTTTAACTTACTGCGCTTATCTGATCCATCCGATCGTAATAAACGCTTATTACAGAAATTACAAAGCTCCACTGATGTTTTCGCACAGAACTATAATGGCAGTTGTTGCATCTGCACTTGTTTACGTTTATCTAACATCATTTTTATTAAGCATCTTAATCGAAGTACCTTTTCGTGAATTGGAGAAGAAAATTTTTCCGCAGCACAAAGCTGCTGAAGATAATGAATCCAAAGTTGACTAGTCTTAACGATTAGGTAAGCTTTAAATAAAAACAAGTTCATTTGATTTTTTCTAATATAAAAAATAAGCCGATTGGTGCTTTTCTCAGTGAATGAAAGTCAAATTGACAATATGTGAGTTTGTACTAATCTTTGCAGAAAAAAGTTTCTCTTTACGCGGTCCATTGCGCAGAAATTAAGACACTTTTTTGTGCACCAAGTAGTATTTTTATGTTTCCATTCAAAAATACCAATTTTTGTGCAATTATCAAGTCGATAATAATAAAAAAGAAATTGTAGAAGCAATGTAAATTCCATAGAAGTGTATAAAAATAATTTGTATTTCTGATATTTCACCGAATTGTTTATTAACTAATAAGGATAGCCAACGCTGTCGTATCGAGTATTTAATATTCACAAATAAATGCAAGGTTAATCAAATTATAATTCAGGATATGTTTATATAAGTTTGTACCTATACAAATTTGGAATTTAAAAGCTCGAGATTATTCATTGGTTTTGCTTTCCTTAGCAATGAGATACTCCTGTAATGGTTTTATAACAAGATGAAGTGGATTGAGGTAAGCGATTAAGGTGCAAATCAAATTGAATAAGTTAACCTATTCGAAAAGACTTATTCAATAAAGCATTCGTTTAAAGAGTAAAATTACCCATAAAACGTTTTCGGCTGCTTTTGCTTCCCATACAAATAATGGAAATTGAAGCAAGGTTACACACGCTCCAACTGTACTTAATATGCCGAGAAGACGATTGAAGTGTTCAGCGGGAAATCTAAAGTAGACTCGAAAGAATTGTAACCATTACTTGAAGTCGAAATAAGCTTATATCTGGTTGTATTACCTTATCCTCAGAAAAGCAGATGAAACTGCGATTAAAAACGAACGAAACAAAGTTATGAGTACAATTGAAGCATAAACTGCAGCTTTATTATCGAAAAATCGGGCAAAAAGAATTGCAGTTACGCATGTAGTTGTGAACATCATTGGCCAGAAGCCCGATTTGATCTTTTTCAGCTTTCGCACTTTTGGATCAAGTTCATCGTCAGCTTTGTTTACTTCGCGATCCATTATCAAGCCTGCAATCGGCGCTATGACCAACGAAAGTACTTGAACAGTGCCATAAATTTGTATGAAACTAGCAGCTGTTTTATTGTCGGTGGTGATGCGTTTTAGCCATAAGTTCATTGAGCCTACGTACATAATCATATAAGTTATAAGCCACGAATACCACCACTGATGAAGTAGATAAGGTAAAGTGTATAATGAATATCTAAGGGGCAATTCTTTTTCGCTTAAATCTACTGAATTTCTACTACTCGTAAAGCGCGACGACTTTTCAGAGTTGTAATTGCTATGCAGTGCTTTGCGAAACGAAGATGAAAATGGAGTAAATTTTTCTAATGTAACCGGCGATAATTCGGCTAAATTACGACCACAAACAGTGCCATTCTTTTTAAATGTCAACACTTCTTTTGACTCCGAAGCACTGTGCTCGCTCACTTTATCTTTTGGCAATAGTGAGAACGTGAATGCGATCATCAAGAGGCTGAGTGCGACCAAAACAAAGCAACTCCAAAAGAAGCTGAGTCCGTTATCAAACAAATGCTTCAAAATGACAAACGTGATTGCAGAGGCACTGAACGCACCGCTATATAGTGCGATTATCGACGACCGGTACTTCGGATATAGATTTGCGAATTGCATATTCGCGATACGCAATGGTATGCCGCCCAAACAGAGCAATGTGATTGCAGGGAATACCAAGTAGGATCGATCTGTGGATGGAAATGTCAGAGGTTAGTTTTATAATTATTTGCTGGTTTCGCTATTTTTTACGCTTTTTTCCACAAGCATTTAATTGTAAAAAACGAACCAATTTTAACTCGAAGCATAGATTGAAATGAAAATTAAATTTTTACCTTTATTCAGTAGACAAAGCATTATGCTTCCAATGGTTAAAAATGAGCTGAAAAAAAAAGAAAAAAAACAATTACTTCAAAAAGTTTGTCGCCAAAGTTTTCAATGGAAGAGCGACCTTTTCGACGAATATCTTTTAAATGTCACAGTTTTGCGCCATCATTTCCGAGGTAAACCCAATTTTTTATGCATGCAGAACATCCAATTCAAAGCATTCTCTTGCCTTCACGGGAATTACAACTTTCGCTTGATTAAAAACAACTGTTTCGCTGCAAAATTTTCAAAGATTGCATCAAATGGCTTATTCTCTTCTGTTTATTGAGCTCTTATTGTCGAACATAAAATTAGTATGAGAGAATAGGAAATGATGAGACTTTCTTGGCTTACAGCGCGGCTCTTCTCTGCTTTTTCGAAATGCTTATGACATTAACTCTCGCAGCTCGAGCGAGATAAGTGCCTAATTGAAGCATATGGGGGAAGACGCGCCATTATTATTATTATTACTAAAGCTTGAGCTAACAATCTTGTGCTGTGCATTAACTCTTTTACTCTTTCAATTTCTATGCTTTCTATCGATTGTATGAATGTAAAAGCACAAAAAAGTGTTCGCAGCTTCGTGTTGCATTAAACGTGAAATTCATAACTCGGATTCGCTTCGAAACCCATTTTTCCTATTGAATTTCGCTCATTCGAATACTGCATTTGTTTTGTTTTTCAGCGAAATGAAATCATTTTTAAGCACAAAAAATGCATTCTTCGGATCCGAAAAGCGTAGAGATCGCTTTGCTTTCGCTACTTTCTCGAACGCACGAAACAAGTAAAAATAATTAATGAGATCAAATTTGCATGCAAACAGCGGCGAATGCGATCTCTGCGTTTGTCACGAATGAAGTTTACTCTTCTGCATCGTTATTTTCAGACAAAATTCGTCACATTCAAAAGACATTCGCGAAATTTGTTTTTTAATTAAAATAATTAAAACGAGAAAATCATTAACTTTTTTGTTTGCGCGGGCTTTACTAACTTTATAATGAGTCTCACGATCCGCAGGCCCCATTTGTCGAGCAAAAATCCCCAAATGAATGCGGTAAAACCGTTGAAAAACGCTCCAATTGTGTAAGCGAGGTTCAACACTTTATCCTGTTCAATGCATTCGTTATTCTAGTCGAGAAAGATAATCGAGCGAAATTATTTCTTATTAGTGCACAATTTTCAACGCTTTCTTAATTAAACCGCTCGCTGCTTTTTGAATTCGTATGATCGTTGCGCTGCGTTGTTTTTAATTTCGCAGGAAGCGAAACTATTTCATTTGTAAAAAATCGCTTTGCAGCAAATTTTTTCGAACTGTTTCCGTTTTAATAATGAGTTGAATGAAACGTGAACAAAAAACGTTTGCAGATTGAAATTACTTTACTCTTAATGTCGCAATCAATGAAACGAGTCGCAATTAATGTTTATTTTGTGTGTTTTTTTTTCAAATTGTTTTCCTGCACTAACGTGAGTAGCACACTGAACTTGAACTATAGTTACCAAAGTGTTCTTCACTTTCACGCAAAACAAAGCATCTAAACTTAATGGCAACAAAATCAATCTTCGAGGGAATTTTTCTATTGTTCTTGAATTTTATTAGAAAACCTTGCATTCGAATGCAATCAACTCAAAAGATAATTTTTTGGATTTCAGGAACAATGAGTATTGAAAATACAATCAAATCTGAAAAAACTTCATTGAATTTAATAGTGAGTTTGATAATACTTTTTTTAGCAATGATGAGGCACGGTTGTCAAAAAATATAAATATTACATCAGATCTGAGCATCATTACAAAACTTAATTTTGCTCTTTCTCAAGGCTCTGCTGCCTTGTAAGAGTTACTTAACGACTATTTTGTTTTTCACGCTGGACACCGCATTTAAAACTTAATTCTCCCGTTTCACTACAATTTTAATCATTAAAGTTGACATTTATGGCTATGGTTAAGTTTCTTGCCCTGCAATTAAGCTTTTTTTTCGCAATGAAGTGTATGAAGTCAATTACCAAATTAATGTATGACTTCTGCATTGCAATGTAAAAAGCATTTGATTGCATTCATACTAAGCACAAACGATCATAATTCACGGAAAACGTTAATTATGTTTTATATGAGAAATACAAAAAATTGTCTGCAAACCAAAGTTTTGTTGTTGCGATAGCAATTGTTAAAAATCTAATTTATAAATTAATTTGATTGCGAACGAGTGAACTGACCGAACTCGAGACTTAAAAAGTATATAGCGTAAGATTTTTAAAAAGTAGAAATGAACTTAAAGCAAAATCTACCGGTTAGAAACCAGAAATTCAAATTATAGTTTACAACTACGTAAAGCATTTTAACCAGTGAAATATTTCCTGACAACAAAGCTAAAACTTAACAAATATTACGTACATGACATAACAACAGAAACCGTTGTGAAGATAAATGTTAAATGTTATAATTTCTTTTTGTACACTATGGACGCAAAAAATTAAAAACTTCGCTATGAAGTGTGTTTTTCATCAATTAACTTTTTTCTAAAGTAGTGCAGTAAAAAAAAGAGTGTAAATGAAATCGCTAGCTTCACGACATTATACATTTTCAATTTTTTTATTTTTAAGCAATATATTTTAATGCAGTTTTATTTTCTGTTGATCATTAAGTCGACTTTAAAGAGGTTACAGTGATGAACAAAGAGTTGTTTTTGATTTCAAAAAGAAATCGAATACTTTAATGCGTTTGATTACTTTCAAATCAACTTTATTTTAACGCTACTTTTCTAATTTTTTTCATTTCTGCTATAAACACGAATACTAAGCTTCAAATGTTTGAATTCACCAAAATTGACTATGATAACGAATGATCAAAATAAGGCAAATGGCGTATTTTTAAATGCTCACCAGCAATATGGTACACTCATGTCCAGAAAAAACTTTCAATTATATGCTTTGCCGCAAAGCATGTTTTAAGTAAAATGAAAGATTTTATTGGACACGAGTGTACTTCGATCAATAGATAAGTTTTGAGCTGTTGATGAAAAAAAGTGTCATTTAGAAAAACACACTTCACTGCCACTTGAAATTTTTGTCCACATTAAAGTGTATTTCTACGCACAACTTTTCACTTTTTCCGTTTTCTTTAATTTCAACTCAGTTTCTTCATTTTTAAAATTTATAAGATAGAAATTGTTTTCTAAATTTAAGCGCTGGCATTGGAAGTGCTGCCATTAGTTTCTTCTTTCGTACTTCAAATACTGCTGCTTTGCGCTCATCACAATTTAAACAGACAAATGACCTAAAATTTATTAAATTTTGTAAATTAAATGAGTTTTTTCTTAAAATTACATTTTTCTTTTTTCTACTCAGTGCAGCAACACGATTTTGACTTTCCCTCCATATTTGGTCATCACTTGTTTTCGCAATTTTGAAGTTATGAGTCTATTTTTTCTACGTCTTTCTATAGATCACTCAAACCATATTGAATTTCAGAAGTTACGAAAGGATACAAGTTAATCCAAGTATCTTTACAGCTCGAAGTTATCGAATATCTAAATTTGTTTCATTATAGTCTTAATTTCTTTAATTTAGCTTGTCTTTCTCTTCTAAAACAACATAAATTCATTAGACTAGAATTCTGCATTTTTCGATGCAAAAATCAAAAGTTAAGATGTTTTAACTTTTCTTTATCGTTAATAGTTTCTTTGATAGTCAGAGTCAAAATTTTAAATAAGAGAGAATTCAAACATAGACGTTAAATTTTAGTTATATGAATTCAAATTATTTACTGACTTTCTACAATCAATAGCTGAATTCGTCTGAATAATTGTTTTGAATTTTCATTTCAATTTTGCTTGAGGTAATTACAATCAAAGTCTCGTCAAAGCCATTCGAAAAAAGAAATATTAAAACAATTCGATTAATTCGCTTCATATTTCTAAGTAAATTAATTGAAAATTTGAACAAATGAGTATAAATCGAAATTTTCTAAATGGCAGCATTTCTTTTTTGCTTGAAACCTGCAGTCTTTTGTTTCCCGAACTCTTAATACCATCGATAATAAAAACGAACAAAACTTTGGTAAAAAAGACAAAGTTAGTAAGCTACAGCTCCTACCAACATGTTTTGCAATGATTTACACTTAAAACACTAGTTTTATGTGGATCAGATATCAAAACATTCTTGCAGGAACTGTACATAAAATTATTCTATTAAAAATCATCAGATTAGATTCGCCTTATTGTCAAAAAACTTTAGAAATATTCGCTTTTAATAAATCTTTTTCAAAAAAAAAATTATGATAATGACATGAAAAGTTTTTAGGTATTTTAGATCCAACAAAGATGTGATAAGTTGAGGACACTAAAAACCAATATTTTGCGTTTATTGCAAAAATATTTAATCAAACCAACCTTTTCTTTAGGGAAATAAATTAAGAATGAAAATAAACATAAACAATAGTTGTTTCAATAAGATAATGCAAGAACTTACAAATCTTTTCATCAACCAGATAGAAATTGAAAATATTGGTTTTAAGTATAAAAATCGACTCTATAATCTTTCTTTCATTTAATCTTGATATCAATTTAAAAATTTCTACTGAAGAGAGGTGACCGAAACATGTTGAGTTTGAATTAATATTAAAGATAAAAAGCTTTTATCGCTCGCAACTTTGCGTAAAATTCACTGCTTTTCTAAGGTACAATTGTTAGTTTTTTTCATGCTAAATTTCTTTTGCTATAAAATGCATTCATTCGATCGTTTAATTTGCTGAAGCGAAATTATTTGGTCTTACCTTTGAGAAATCCATCATCGGCGACTCTATCCTGTCGATTTCGTCGAATATTTCGGCAGGGAAATAGTGAATGATGCTTACATTGCGAGTTATTTCAAGTATATCGTCGTTTACTGATTTCTGGCACAAATCTTCATAAATACCCTCATCTTTTAGCATTTGACTTAGCGCGGACCAGCCTAAAATGTTTCCGGTAAAAATTAAATTTTCCAAAAATCCGAATGCAATAATCAATTGCTTCTTCCATGTCGGCGTAAACATTGTAAAACTTTGAGGGAAATTAGAAAAAATTATTTTAAATAAGAAGCACAATCATAAAATATTCAACTTTTCAATTGTTGCTGCTCTTCAGTCGAAGCATATAATGCACTCGCTTACCGATACACACACTCATAGAGGGATGTTGTAACTTCAGACAAATCGTAGACAAGGTTGCACTACGGTTCAAGTGCATTAAGGAAAAAGTGTCCCTTTTAATGAGCGATCAACCGGACGATTTGCCTTTTAAAGGAAATATTCGCAATAAAATTATTTCTTTATTCTGACTGTTCGCTTTAGATGGCTTGCTAAATAAAATGTCTGGGAAATTTATATTTCAAAAGTTCATTAAATTTGCTTTGATGTTGAAAATGCATCATTAGAGAAATTTTTTCAAGTTCACATTTTTTGATTTTTAGTTATTTTTATCTTCAACCATTAGTTTGGCGAAACCATAAAAGCAAAGAGTTTTTAGAATATGAGTTATTATACTTTTCAAAGAAAGATTCTGCGTT
Organism: Dinothrombium tinctorium; assembly: GCA_003675995.1. Classification (NCBI taxonomy): domain Eukaryota; kingdom Metazoa; phylum Arthropoda; class Arachnida; order Trombidiformes; family Trombidiidae; genus Dinothrombium; species Dinothrombium tinctorium. Next base: position 1,981 of record NCKU01001508.1, on the reverse strand, counting down.
TCTTCTTACACTGACCTCATCACGAAAGGAAAATGAAAAAATTTTCTTTTATTCCGAGGAAGCGCAATCAAAAGTAAACGTAGATAAAAACCGAAATCTGATCTATTGCCGGAAATATAATGAGTAAATCGAGATTTACTTAAAAATTTGATTCGCGTCGTTTTTCTCTCGGACAATCATTTGTTTTCTTCTTTTCACGATACAAACCTTTGTCTGATCCGCAAAACGCGCACTGCGAAAAACAAGAAAATTGCACAAAGTTGGCGAATGATTTTCGAGTGAAACTAACGATTTTGTAGTTTTTAAAAAATCAAACCACAAAAGCGTGCAAGATTAATGAACTTAAACTCGACAATGCAGCGAAAGTTGAAGAATTAAAATAAAATAAAATAAACATCTCGACAATTGAGTGTCACTCTTTGAAGGCTAGCGCAGAAATTAAAAATTAAACATTTTTGACGGCAAAAATTAGTTAAGCATTAAGTAGGTTTATTTCTTTGAACACACAACAAATTCATTGTCCAATGATGCTTTCACTGCGACATGAAATCGAATTAAGCGTTTTTTTGTTTCGTAAAAAAACTTTTTTTGCTGTTTATAAAAACGTCAGGTTAAAAAATAACTTAATTATTCCTTACGAGCTGATTTTTTGTTCAACCTTTTCAGCGAAATCAACATTGGCGGTGATTGAGGCAAGCGTCGTCGTGTACGTTGATTACACGTTCATACAGAGCACTTTACTTGCGTTTTCCTCCCAAAACATGTTATTCGGCAGCAAAAATTTGAACACACAGCAAAAACGGGTAAGCATTGAGATTTGACAACCAGAACATCGCTTGATTACGAAAAAGCGGAGAGAGAATTTAGATTTTTGATATTAAAAATAATACAAAAAGTAAAACTTTTAATGTGAGTTGAGTGTGCTTATGGCTTTCAGTATGCAAGTTTTTTTGGTAAATTTATCTGTCGAAACAGCGAGAAATGCGATCTACTTTCGCACTTAAATTGTTGCGACCAATTTTCGAATGACAAATGTTGGAAAGTAAAGTGCAAAAAGTTTTTAAATTCAAGCCTTGAAATACTCAGAATGCACGCCTCAAATTTTTTGTCAGCGCTTTAAATAATGAGTAATTAACGTTATTTTTACAATTTAAAGGCCATTCAAATTTTTAATTGTCATTCGATATTAAATTTAGTGATTAATTTTGAAAAAATTTTTTACGAGAAGCGCGAAAAAAGCATTTGAAATGTAAGCAAATTCGCTTCTCAATGTCAGCGATTCTAATTAACAAACTTTTCGATTTAACTTTTTTTAAGAAAGAAAAATTTCACGATTATAAGCTGCTTTCCTTAAAATTTCCAGTGATTGTGTTATTTCAATGCAATTTAAAATTCAGGATTCGATAAAAAAACCTAAGAATCAAACGAGCACAATTATTGCTAGTGAGAAGCAAACGATTTTTAGGAGACTTAGTTGTGAGGAGAATACCCATCTGCCTTCAAAGTGAACTTGAAAACACTTATTCGCAAGATTAGAGCTTCCATTTGCATAATCTTCAAAGATAGGAAATCTTAAACTAAAAAATATCTAAAATCGCTCGTCATTTTAAATGAAAAAGCTGAAATGTATGATATCAGCTTTTAAAGTCGATAATATTCAAAAGAAATTTGGTTTTTCTGAATACATAGTAAATGATTTGCTTTAAACAAAGCTGTTGAATCATCAGCACGTCTTATATTTGTCAGTCGCAAAATGACGCAAAGCAGTTCTAATGAAACAAAAATGCAAAATTTCTGACCTCATTTAATGATTTTTAGCTGATGAATTTGATAAGATGAATATATTTTAAAAGGTAATACAAACTTTGCTTCTTTCTTCAGAAAGTTTATGTAAACGATATTTTATGGATTTGTTTTTCCTGGTCATAAAATCTCTCATAGGCCTGCTGGGAAACAAAGAGTTTATATGTTTTCGACTTTA
>NCKU01001507.1:0-25140 GCA_003675995.1 Dinothrombium tinctorium | reverse complement strand
AATTTATTCCGAAAGGGCCTATCTAATAATATATGCATTATTGGATAGGCCCTTTCGGAATAAATGCATTCAATTATTATAATAAATCTGCAAGGCTAATACTTCGAGTTTCTAATTGCCGATTCTTAATTTATTTAAATTTTTAAATAAATAAGAAATGAACCCAGTTTTAGTTTCGTAAATTTTTTGACAGATTTTTAACGAACTTGATTGCTTAACTTATAAGTTTAAATCGAATGAAATATTTGAAAAACTTCAAACATCCTTTGCATATAATCGTTTAAAAGTATCAAAAGCCCGCATAGAATTTGCCTTTGTAACATCGATAATTATGCAATAATCAATATGTTATGTTAAATAAATAATTGTGAGTGTACAGAGTAACAGAAAGTTTCTATTGGGATGGCCTTAAAAACGTCATACAGCGCACAACGTCACAAAACATTTGCTATTGTTACGTCATTTCGCGCATACTTCCGAATCGAAACTTTCTGTTCACTCTGTACATTCGTTGCCCAATATGCTATCTTTTCCATTTGAAACTTAAATTTTCAATGAATAAGATAACATATTGAGGTGGCCACGAGTGTATATTCTAAATTGACATTTGTTTGAGAACAAGAAGATGCAGACAGATTGACACTTAAAAGTTGGCACAAATACTGACACTGTAAGATAAAATAAAATTGCTGCAAAACTGTCGCATAAGTTTGATTAATAAGTGATTTAATCAAGATTCAAAGTAAATTTTCTTTCGATAATTTGACTTTTGTTCGCAAACGTGTTTATTTTTTACAGCATGAATTCACAAATTGTAAAAATGTGTAAACAATAGGTTTAGCATGATTTCGTCATTTTCACGTTTTCGGTGAATACTCATTTGAATTGCAATCAAAACGCATTTTTGTATCGAATAATTAAACATAAAGTAAATAGCAAAGGCTTCTATTATAAAGAATAGATTAAAAATAAATTAATAGCGAAAGCGAAAAAGAACGAAAGCAAAAATCCATTTGGAAGTGTGATGTTTCATATTTCGTTGCGATCACACCTCTTTTCAATGCAATGAAAAACAAGTACAAAATGGTCAAAGCACGGATGGTGTTTTTTATCGAATGCTTAAATCGCAAATAGCAAACAAAATAAACGTTTAAATAGAATTTAAAATTAGAGTGAAAATGAAAAGAATACAGTGACCGCGGATTACAAGCAACACAATCGCTGAAACAAGGGCGAATGGAAGCACAAAACCCACCTTTCTTTGTGAAAACTTTCGGCCATTGCTCGCGATGTTCAAACATTTAATGAGTGACCGCTTCGAGAACAAACGAATTCCGCGTTTTCGAACTGAAATCGTAAAACACGAAAATTAAAAAATGTTCGAAAATCGGTTTCTCCTCACTGCTGTCGTCACTGGCGACGATCGGTGCGCTCAGCGCGTGCGCACAGCGCATTGAACACTCGCTCGTCGAGTGAAGGCTCTTAAAGGCATTTCTGCGAACATTTTTCGAAAGAACAAATATCAAACTTTATTGCAATTTCTAGCATTCAAAGCGTTCTTTCGACTGGTGTCCGTCTCATATCATTCGACGCTTCTTCAATTCACAGAACGCTGTTGACGTTTCATTTCAGTGTTGCGCTTTATTCGTGATTCTGTGTCGAACAGCATTCCGTATCATTTTTCGCTTTTCGCACGTTTCCAAATCGAGTCTCACTTTTCGAGTACTCGTTTCGCGAAAACAAGCGTTTGTTTTCAATTAAGAAACGTTTATTTTAATTAATGGTTAAAAACGCAAACAACACGCAGTGAACGAACAGAAATTAAAAGCAATTGAAACCTGTCCGCCTTCAAACATTTCAAATTTTTGTTTCGATCAGTGCTAAGTCTTGCTTTAATCATTAATGGCATTCGAGGATCCATTTTTCACTGTTAAAAGGTAAGGCAACATTATTCTCTTTGTTCTACTTTTATCTTTTTCATTGTTTTCCTCCTTTGCTAAAATAAACAGCGAAGTGTTGGATTCGTTCGCAAAGGCTCGTACGCAGTTTGAGCGATGGAATGAGCTTAAAGTTGAATTCTACGCCAATGGCAGCAATCGCGAAGAGTTCGAATGGCTGACAACTGAACTGCGGAATGGTTTGCGAAGTATCGAATGGGATCTCGAGGATCTCGAAGAGACTATTGGTAATTTATTGTTTCATTTCCTATATTTTGTTTCATAACTTTTAATTTTCATAGCTTTCTGTAAGAACGCACTTCAAACAATATTCTTTAAAACGATTAAACTTGATACTTTGATTATCTTTGAAAGCTCTCATTTTCCTTTTATTCGCTTTATTAAAAATCACTCTCTTAGAGGCATTGTTTCTTAGATTTTTCTAATCAAATCTTTATCAAAACAAAATATTTCGATCAAACTTTGTGTCAGTTGCATTGTGCAACATAATTTTTTCGTGTTTGGCTCTGGCATTCACAGCTCTCAATTCATTAATTAAACAAATAAAGCTTTGAAAAATAATTAAGATATTTAGATTTTATCGTTACTATCAATTTAATAGCTTAAATTACGTTTAATAGGTTTGAAATGCCACCACTCGTGAATTCTTTTCTTTATATACATAAAATGAACGTAACCATTTTAGTTCTGGTTTAGAAGTCACGATCGCTATAAAATTTGTATTCAACTAATGCTCAAATCATTCATTCTCTAAAATTTGTCATTTAATTTAACGATTTCTGGATTGAATGAGCTCTCATAGCTGAAATGACGCAGTTTTAAAAATTCTATTTGACTTTTGGCATCGAAAAATAACTCTGCATTTCTTGCAGCTGTCAATTACGAAACTTTATCATCACTTCAATTAATTTGAGTGTGAATAAACGCCATGTCATTAACATTGAGGCAAAAAGCTGAAATGAATGGAAAAGCTTTTGTAAACAGATTTTTAAATATTTATATTTTCATTGCTAATAACGTTTTGTGACTTGCTTTTTAATGTATGATAATTTGTTCCTTTATTGTTTTTATTCTGATGTATATATATATGCAATTATTATCGACGAGGTTATCTATCAATGAATAATTAATATATTATTTTCTAGGCATCGTTGAAAGTAATCCAAAAAAATTTAAATTAGATGAGAATGAGATAGCACAAAGACGGTTGTTTATAAAGAAGACCAAAGAAGAAGTCGTCTCTTTACAAGAAAAATTAGCTGACTTCAAAGGCAGCAATAAAGAAAAACGTACAATGAGTACCATCATAAGCAATCCAGCCCTTAACTTTGGCAATTCATTGTCGAGTGGCGCAAAGTATACTAGGTTACAGAATGAAACAGAAAGTCCTAATCGAAACCTTGCAAATGAATCTGTTATTAATGTTGAAGATAAAAAAGACGAATTGGCCAATGGTTCGCCTGATATTGGAAAGAATAAAATTAATGAAAATGTAAATAAGCTTCGAACAATAAGTGACAGAATAAATAGAGAAATTGATGAACAGGCAGTGTATGTTTTCTCATCAGAAAAAAAAGATTGCTCATAAATTTTTTTATAGGATGCTTGATGGTGTTGGTCATGAAGTACAAATTCAGGATTCGAAATTAGACACAACTTTAAGAAAAGTTTGTAAAGTTTTGCCTCTTCCTGCAGGTACGTTATCAATGTATAAAGTTTGAATTATTATTTATTTGGATATTGTCGTTAATACATTTTTCTCGTATCGCAAAACGAGAATAACATATTTAATTTCTTAAATACATAAGATTTGGTGGGTCACATGTCTAAGATGTTTTAAATTAAATTTGTCTAAATTATATATAATTTACCATGAGAACCAAAATCTTTTTTTTTTATTGTATTCAAAAAGAAATTGAAAATGTTGCGCCCATTTTGGGACACGCTGTATAAAATGTCGCGCAGATGTGAGCGTTACGGTACCGGATCATTTGCTTAGGCTAGAGAACTGCTTATATTATAACAATCGAAGATATTTGTCGCAAAAATTATATTTATTGATAGATCTAATGTTAATCATTGATAAGAGAACGTTTTAGATTTACTCTCGCATCTCACCATGAAACCAACTTGTTTTGGGTGAAAAACTCAATATTCTCATTTGATTGAAGTGTGAAAATTCCTTCATGCTCAAAAGTAGAATTTTTGAGATATCGCCAAAATTTCACATTCACAAAACTCAGAGATTACGTAAAATTTAAAGCTTCATTTGTATTTAAAATGCCTTAAGTTTGATCATTTCAAAAACTGTAATTCAAGAATCTTATTTATGCTTATATTTGAGAAATGAGATATTACGCTCTACTTCAAAAGACTGCTTCGCAAACTTATTGAATTAAACAAAAATAAGAAGTAGTAAGTTTTTTAAATGCAAAAATAAAGATTTTTTAGATGAGGAAATAAGAAATATATAAATAGATGAAAGATTCTTTTTGCAACTAAGCAAAAATGCTTATTCATGCGTGTTTAAAATAAAGCTTCACTTTTTGAATTTACTAATGATTGTTATTAAAAGCCAAAAATTAACTTATAATTGCATTTATTCCTAATGAGCGAAATGAATGCTCTTTTAAGAGTATAGAAATTATCACTATTCACCTATGTAAGTTCCATAAGTGGGTCTTAGAAATGTCTAATTCGCGCGATATTTTTCAAATTTAACAAGAGCCCACATTTTAAATAAGTTTTGCACAAAATTCTCTGAGATAAACAATAGATTTATTTAGAAAAGGTTTATCTAACATGTTTTATTCAATTAAATTTACTAAAACGTACAACTAATGACAAAATGATTTTAAAAATGTTCTATCACTGTGTCATTGAGAGTCATTTATTATAACTGCTGTGGTGTTTTCTTTCACTCACTGGCTGAGAGAGAACTGAAGAAATTAGAACGAATCGTAAAAAAAGCTTCAAAAATTATTGGAACAAACTTCGAGTTTCTCAAACCAGAGCAAAGCAAAAATGTTTAAATCTATGGGATAAAATAAAACACAAGCAGAGGAACACAGTGATGCTTATATTCAAGAACAGAATTTGCTTGTAATATAAAAGTATTGAATAAGTCATAAGAGAGCTCGAATTAAACATTTTTTATGAAAAATTGTTTTTTGATCGCTTAAATATTTTTTTTTTATACAGATCGCCGTGTGGGGACCATTGTTGGAGCCGTCTCTGCTGTTATTTTGATTATATTAATTGCTACGTTTGTTTAGAAACGTAGTTAGTATACCAAAAAAGGAAAATTATACGTTTAAATTATGCATTTATCGGTTCATTGATATTGACTTTGAGAAAAGCCAACCGCCGATAATTTGGCTGATCTTATGGATATTTTCTCCAATCTTTTTTTTCTATTAATTTTAAAAACTTGTCATTCCAGGATTTTACTTGACAATTTTACATTAGAATAATATTGAAAAAAAACAAAAAAAAAAACGAAAATCGGAAGTTATCTTTACTTGAAACAAGAAATCAGCGATGTGCACATACTTGATGATGTCGGGATTTCATTTTTAATTATTATTATCTTGTTAAAAATTATTTAATTTTTTAAGTTTTTTTACAATCATTCTGCATTCTCTTAGAAAGTTAAAAAATATTTTGAATGAAATTAACTTGGTAATATCAATAAAGGAAGAAATATGGTAAAACCCTGCAGCATCGCGTCTGTGCACATTCCCGATATAAAATATTCATTTTTTTAGGAAAATCGCTTCAATACCATTGTAAAAAATTTTAGTGATATTACGAATTGTGTAAAGAGAAAGAAAAATCTCTCCGTTAAAATTGTTTAATTTTATGCAGTAAAGCTTTACGAGTGGCCACCGAACTCGTCTTTCATTGAACCGCAAAACACGTCACCAATTACTTCGTTTGAGTCTTCCGAAAATACTTGAAAACTTTTTCGAAACAAGCCGCGCAGTGAATTGGGAGAAAAGGCACGAACCATAAAACTAATGAGCTGAATAAATTCAATCTCGCAAAAAGGTAAATTTTTCAAAAGATTGCCTTTTTGCGACAGTTTAGATTCTTTAAGCCACGCTTTACTAAAATCGATCAAATGTTTCGATTTCTTCGCTGAGGATTTAACAGCCATTAAAACCGAACGCACTTCAATTTGCGACTTGATAAACATTTTGATCGATTCGACTGTGTAAATTCATTTCAGGCGAATCACGCGAAAATTCGTTTTGAGATGGTGTTTGAAAAGCGCGCATTGCGAGAAACAATAAGACAACCGTTAGCTTGCGATCGGCTGCAATCGACGCATTGATCGAAACGAATTCGAGGATGGCTCACTTGAAGTGATTTCGATTACTTTTCAAACGTAACGAGCAATAATTGGGATCGTGTTTCACTCACTGTTCGCGTTTAGATGAGTTCGCAATGAAAATCGATCGCTGCCATTCTTTACTCGTATGTTATGGAGAGTGTCGCGAAGACAACCACTCATTATTGATGAACCATCGAACCATAGGTTCGACACGAACACACGCATTTAATTCAATTAAAATTCTTATACTTGAATTGACAGCTCATCGAATGCATTCGTTCGAATAAAATGACGGCAAAATTGTGATTGTGGACGCGGCTCGTGTTGAGACCAGCGAAGAATGTCTACCATTACAATCGTTTCAAAGTGCATACAGAAAGTAACTTCGGACACGTTCGCCGTTATTTTTCTCATTCTTATGGTTTTCTCTACTTTCGCGTTCGAAATGATCTGCGTTTTGCCGCATATTTACGAGCAGAACTCGCAGGCAATTTACTCGCATTCCGCAATCGGCATTTTCATTATTTTCAACTTGTTGGGCAATTTGTTTAAGATAATGAAAACCGACACTTCAACTCGAAAAATGCTTTTGCCTTCGAAGCTTCTTCCCGATTGGCGATTCTGTGCCTCGTGTGAGAGCAATTCACCGCCGCGCTCATATCATTGCAACGTTTGTGACGCCTGCATCGCGAAACGGGATCACCACTGTACCTTCGCAGCCTCTTGCATCGGCTACTTCAACTTCAGGTATTACTTCACACTGTTAATTTACATCACAATCGGTGCTTTGTACGCGTCAATTTTGAATATGTTCTTCATCTGGGACGTCCTCGGCGGATTCACTGCTTATAATTTCATGGCTCACACTTTCCCTTTCATATTTTGGGTACTCGGTCTCCTACCGTTCAAAATCATGGTTTGGTGCATGATCTCGGTGATCGACGTTTGCGGCTTCATGTTCGCTGTCGGAATGCTCGTGTATCACGGCTCGCTCCTAGTCAGCAATCAAACAGTTTACGAGAAAAACAAAGCAATCCACAAGTACGACCTCAAACATTGGAAGGCGAACGTGTGCGAATCGCTCGGCCAGAGGTGGTTCCTCGTTTGGATTTCACCATGGCTCAAGTCAGAATTGCCGCGAAACGGAATCGACTTTCCTTCGTACAAAGAATATAAACTCAAGTCGCATAAGAATAAGTAACTGTGGATTAAGTAAACTGTTTAATCGCTTCGTGATTGAATAATCTCATCAAATGTATTTGTCAAAAGCACAATTAAACGAAAATCCGAAACCTACACACGTGAATGATTACAAAAGGTCGCAACTAAAAAGCAAAACTGTACAAGTCGAAATTAACGCGCAGTTATAAGCTAATGTAAGATTAAATATGTGCGAAAGAAGTACATTTCGGTGTAAAATGAGAAATTAAGTTATCGACGGCCGCGTGCGCCCCCACGGGCCCTGTTCCCTCGTCCTCGGGCACCACCTCCACGTCCAGGCCCTCGATTTCTTTGACCTCCTCGCACTCCTCCTCTGGGCGAATTATCAGAGCCCGCAGGTGCTGCTGTTTTTTGCGGACTGTCGGTAGGGGTTTCATTTTCACCAATTTCGTCTCCCGTTTCATCAATGTCCGCGCTTTCAGTGGTCTCGTTTTGGGGGTCGTCACAGGGAGTTTCCACTTCCTCTTTATTGTCTACTGAGAAGTTTTACAATAATATATTTGTGTGGCCAGCGAACTAACCTTTTACATCATTTGATTCTGCTACTAACTCTTCTGACTTATCTTTGGTGTCTACTTGCGTATCACTACTCTCCTCATCCTTGCCTAACTCTGATGTATCTGTATTAATTTCATTGAGAGCGGAAGCACCGTGTTTGGAATCGTCGACACCATTCATGGAAGTGTCTGCTTGTTCATCTGCGGTTTCGTCTTTATCGCCTTGCTCTTTGCTTTCTTCTTCACCTTTGTCGTTTACTTCGTTCTTCGCCTTTTCTTCGGCGGCTTTCTTTTCGGCTTCTTCTTTTTCCTTTTTAAGTCGTTCCTCTTCGGCCGCATTAAATTTCTCCATATGTTGCTCGTTTTGGCAATGTTCAAGACTAGCGCCTTTATCTCGCAAGAATACGTCGCACAGTTTGCAACAGTAACCAAACACGGCAAGCACATATCTTGCTTGTGCAGGATCTATGTCTTCACCCTTATTCTGAAAATGGTGTTAACTCACTTTACCCTCCAATTCAATAAATTACCTTTTCGTCGTCTTTCGCGGTGTCGTTCGCCACGATGGAATATTCCTGAAATAGACGCAAAATGAATATACAACCTTTTCAACTTTTGCAGTTAAAGAATACCTTTTTCTCCAAAGACTCGGCTGCCTTTTGTGCCTGGTCATGTTGTTGTCTCTACATTTGAAAAGAAATTAAGAAAGATTAACGAAATGAGCTAAAACATTGTTGGCGCGCAACAAGCTGTGGAAGAATGCTATCGTTTACAGTGCATGTCATTGATTTGAATTTACAGAAGTGTTGTACATTTGAAAAAATTTGTGAAAAGTGGCTATGATTCGTTTAAAATTGAAAAACGATTGAATAGCATTGATTTAAGAGAGGAAAATTTTCTCGTTGTAGAAATACACTTGTTTTCACAAATCTGTTGATACAATTTAACAAAAGACATTTAAGTGCTTTGATTTATACAAATGTACTCGTGTAAAATCGATTGCGAATCAAGTACGGAAATGCACTTTTAGATGAGTAATCATTTTGAATGCTCCTTTAAGGAATGCAAATTTGCAAGAAAAAAGTGCTTTTGAAGAAACAGTTCCAATCACTTTCAAATGAAGCAAAATCACATTAGCAATGGTTGGCAAAATCGCAATAACAGCGAGGAGGTGATGACAATATTTGTCATAATGATGATAATTCCATCACTTTGCGCTCAGCTTTATTTAGATGAGAGCCCATTTTAAAAACTTTTGCGTCTTATAGAGTCTAAACTCGGCTTTAAAGTGAATCAAATTTTTTACTGGGCTTCAAAAGTAAATTTAAAATCAGGGCCGAGTTTGCTTATTTCTGTTGGTGATTGCAAGAAACGGGCATTCATTTCATTCATTTAAATTCGGTTCAATCCTCTCTGCAAAAGAAGTGTTCCACAATAATATTTAAATTAGTCGTCTGATTGATAGTCAAACTATTTTTTAAATCTAAAGATATGAGTAAATAAACAGTGTCTGACCTCGGTGTCAGTGTAACAAAGCGTTCGAAACTTACCTCCGTTCACAACATTTTTAGCGTCCATTTATCGATTGCATCCACCTTTAAAAGTAGTTGAATCAACTGAGAATAGAGAAGTGTTATTCATTTAACGTTGAGTGCAATTCCAGAAAGCTGTCTAATATCTTTACATCCGAATGCAGCAAAAATCCACTTTTCTTCGTGGCTTTAATTGGCAATATTTGCAATGAAGATTCGATTCAAAGCATCTTCATTTGAAAGGGTAGCAGATACAGAAATGGTTGATCACGGCATCAATGCAACTTTTAAACAGTGAATAATGTGAATTCGCTTTTAGTTGTTCGAAAACAACTTGTTTCGTATAGTTTAGATTTCGAATTAAATAAACTCTGAAATTGTTTGCGATCAATATTCATCACAGTAATGATTTCATTTTCATCGACAACAATGGCATAACGCAGTTAACAAACTGTAAGCTCACCTGAAGTGAACCCACCTCAAAGAAACTTTGATTATGTTTCGTGACATGAATATTTGCTCACTCAAACTAACAATTAACCGCGTATTTCAACATTGAATTTATACGCAAAGCGGCGACAAGGATCGATGGCTGATCGGATACTCACCCTTTCGCTTTGATCGGGCTTTCCTTTACCCTGATTGCGTCTATTGTCTTTAGCGAAAGCATTGCGATTGTCGAATTTGCGACCGTCGCGACGATTTCCGCCCTGCCAATTGCCCTGATTTCCGCGGTTGCCGCGGTTCATGCGTTTGTTTGGCGGGTTGTCGTGCCACTGTCCGCCCCCGCGTTTGCCTGTAGGGCCGCTCATCGGCTGCAAGAGGCAAGGTGAGACGACGTCACCGAAGCGTGAAACATACCCTCATATTACCGCGTTGGTTGGCAACCATTGGCGGAGCGCCGACCGGTCCCTGTCCCCACGCCGGCGGCACGGGCGCGTTCATGCCCTGTGCCGGTCCCATTTGCCGGCCGTAGCCATAGCTGGGCGCTACTTGCGGCGATCCGTACGCGGGAGCGCCGTACGTGTGGTGTTGCGGTTGCTGGTGGTGATGTTGCGGCGGCAGCGGCGGTGCCCCGTACGACTGCGGAGGCGCTCCCGCGGCCCACGGGCTGCTTCCCTGATATCTGAACGACATCTCTTCTCAACGCTGCTTCGTTCGAATGCTACACGCTCTCCACGCGTCGTCCAACGCTTGACAATGTGCTCGGCTCCTCGACGCAAAATGAACACGAATCGAGACGGTAAAACGCTTTGTTCGCTGAAAGCGGTGAAAATCGCGAAAGGAGCGAAAAAGCGAAAAGTTGCGAAAATTTGCGAAAAATTGCGAAAAATGGCGTTTCGCGAAACTGAGCACAATAACGGTGCGACGGCAGTGCGCACTCTCGTTGCCTGCGATCGATTCGCGGACTGTGCCTCGATTGCGGCGCGCGGTGCGGACGCCGCGAACAGCGCGACTCGCGCCTCCCCTCAAAGTTTACTACTCTCGCGAATCGCCGAAAGGCACATTCTTTTCGAAGCGCCTTTCGTTTGAATCGATGTGAACGACACTTTGAAAGAGCGATAAACACCGAGAAAGTGAGCGAAAAGCAGCGAAAAGCGATCGCAAACCATGAAAAATTGGTATAAACTCGACACGAGACGCAGCAACGGCAAATCGGACGAGTTCAAGAGTTTGGCGGTGCACGGTTTACCGAAGCGCTTTATCGCCGCACTCAAAGAACTGTTCGATGTGTTGGACGACGCGAAAAGCGGTTTCGTAAAGCTTGCCGACATTGAAAGCAGATGGGTCGAAGAAAGCAATCCGGACGTGCCCAAAGGATTTATCTCTTGTTTGCGGAAAGTAACGCCGGTGAACGGTTTGATTAATTTTGAACGCTTTTGTGCAGCTGTCAAAATATGTTTACTCAAAAACCAGGCGTTCGCTGAAGATTTAAACTGCGCGAATGGAGTGGCTGTCGATCTCTCCCAATGCCTGCCTCAGCCTCCCTATCATTTGACCGTTTCTGCGCGGCCAGCGTCTGTTCCGTTGCCAGATAACGCTTGTTCGACACCGTCTTCTTCGAATTCCACTTTCGCTCCTTCGAAGACATACGATGGACGCGCAAAAAGCATGCCACATTTGAGAAAAGACATGCGACAAGCGAATGAGAACAGTGTTGATGTATTACGACACTATCATAGTGATGGTCGACTGAAGGGAGACGAAACTTTTTCAAAAAGCAAGATAATGAATGTGTTAAGGGATTGGAGAAACAGTTTTCTCGAAAGACATCAGGAGGGATATAATGCGGCGAGACTCGCACCAAATTTTACCCGAGAGATAGAACGACCTCCCTACTTTCATCGCGAAGATATCGATTTAAATAATCGCTTTCGCGAACCGAGATCTTTAATGCGAAAAGAATTGCGAAGACATACTGTTTCACATGGAATCGATATAAGTACTGTAAGTGAAATAGTTATTGAATAAAAAATTAATAAAATAAAATAAAATAAATATTTGTTTCAGATTCGCCGTTTGCAACAATTTGAACAAGAAAAATCAGTTCTTTTGCAAGGCTTAGAAATGATTGAGAAAGCTAAAGATTGGTACTTACGAAAGATTACATCGGTTCAGGCCAAGATTCGATATCTCGATCAGGGTTGCGTCAAAGGTAATGATTTCTTTTTTGATGCTTATCAAGAGCGAATGAATTTCCAAACGACAAGAATTCTGGCTGTAAATCAACAGTTGGCGGCTTTGATTGATAGTGAAAATGGATATCCAATGCACATGAATCTCGCTTTCAAATCAAGCAACCCCCTCAATTACGCCACTCGCGGCATTAATCCACCACCTAATAACTATAATACATTCGATCGTATGAAAATACAGCGATTACAGGAACAAAATATGCTTTTGACCGAAGAAGTTGGTAGGAAGAGTGAGCAAATAACTCAATTAGAAAGAGATAAATCTGCTCTTATTAAAGAACTTTATCAAACTCGTACAAACAAATCCATAAATCAGCGAATGATGGACAACGAAAATTCCGCATTTATGTGAAAGGTGCAAATTTTTTATTGAGTTCCATGCATACAATACGATTGCAAATTGTGTTGGACAAGGTGTAGTTTATATTTAAGATGAAATCAGTTAACAGCTGCTTTCACTTGCGCCTGTTGGAGTTGTTGCTGTAATTTATTTATACTATCTCTTCTCGTTGCTTGTTTCTTTTCCAAGTCTTTCAATAAAACATCTATTTTTTTACTGTGAAGAATAAGTTTTTAGCTCAAAAATCTTGTAAATCGCTTTGTTTTCGATGATTTCAATCAAAAACAAGCTAATAACACTCACATTTCATCTTTGATATATTTGATTCGATTGCCGACATTTTCTTTCGCGTCGTGTAAATCGTGTTTAATGAGCGCGGGACCCGTGAGTTTAAATACGTTTGCGTCTTCCGGCAAAAGCTCCAATTCCTGAGTGAGAAAAGCCGCAATGAATAATAGAAGCGAAAGCGGTCACTCTACCTCCTGAACTATGATGTTCTCGTTTAATTGCGAATCCAACTGTTCTCTCGCCGCGAGGTTCTTCTGATAGTCTTTCTGCAAAGCGCTGTAAGCACTGATTTCGTCCGAAAGTTTTTTCTGAGTGTTTTCTAAAGAAGCCATCGTTTCGTCCGCGTTTCGAACGCTTTTCAATCGCTTCTCGCTTCAACTTCGAGTCGCCGCGGCTTGCTGCGAGGGCCGTTTCCTCATTACGGCCGCTTGTTTGAAACGCCCCCCGCGAATGTCACATGAATCGAGAGAAAGTGAAACTTCGTTTGAGACGCGATTCATGTGTTTACATTCTTTCGTTTAAAAAGTGATCTAAAAGTGGACCAAACGATGGGTGCGTGCGTATTGATCGCACTGCTAGCGACCGCTACCCTCGTCGGCAGCCACACGCACGAATGGATGGACGACACAACCGAAAAGGACGATACGATACAATTCGAACATTTAGTGGTCGAAGTAAATCAAAGTGTTGATCTCCAACTGCCGTTCGACACTTTACCCGTTCTCCTAAATAATTACAGAAAACAAAACAAAGTTTATACCAACCTGCAAATGAACCCAAACTGTACGCGAGATTTGCTGACAATATTAATATCAATAGCAAAAATGAGACGAGACCCGCAGAATTATCTATGGTTGTTATCGATGATTGACTCGTTCGGCAAAATACCCGCTGGGATTTTACAAGGCGACATTTACTGGACAGGCAATTTTGACGAGTGCATCGGCGTTCGCGAGCCCAACGAGCGTTTTTCTGGCAAATACTGCACCCTTTCGTGGTCGATGTCATCCAAAAAGTCCGTATATCAGTTAGCTTTACTTAACACTGCGATTTGCGTGCCGAATTCATGCAGTGCCTACGATATATCCCACCAAGCTTTATTCTTGTATAGAATTTTGGTCAAAATCCCATTTTTCAGACGTTTTACTAAATTGGTTCCAATTTTAAAAAATGTAAAGTGTATTGAAACTCCTGAATTCGATGCCAACGCCATTTCATGTTTGGCTGTATTCCTCATTTTCACATTACTTGCAATAATTGGAACTTTTTCTGAGTTTGTTTTGAAGAGATTTAATGTTGTTAACGGCTACAAAACATTAGTTAGTGAGCATCAAAGACCTGTTAGAGATGACAACGGAAATGAAAATGATGGCTCTTCAGTGATAATATCAACTGACGAAGAAATAATTATAATGAGAGATATTGATTCCAGACACCTCGAAAACTCATCAAAATGCTTAGATTTATTGACCTGCTTTTCTTTGTCCTCTAATAGTCGAAAATTATTTAGCACGATGTGCAACAACAATGAATTAAAATTTATTCATGGAATTAAATTTCTTAGTATGGTTTGGATAATTATTGGTCATACTTATTTATTTGGAATTTTCATTTACGGAAATTTGTTAAAAGCGATTAAAGATATCGATAACCTCCCATTTTTTACTATTCTCAATGCAACTTTTGCCGTCGATACTTTTTTCGTTTTAAGTGGTTTTCTGCTCTCTTATTTATTCTTTGCTCAAAGTCGAATCCCATCATTACATGGTTGGATTAAATTTTATCTACATCGTTACATAAGATTAACTCCTATTTATGCTTGGATTCTTTGGTTTGGCACAGCTGTTGCTCATCACTGCGGGTCAGGACCTTTCTGGGATTATGGGGACACGGATGTGTCCGAACGCACACATTGCTTGAAGAGTTGGTGGAAAAATTTGTTGTATATCAACAATTTTTACAGTATTGAAGATAATTGTATGATGTGGACTTGGTTTTTAGCGAATGAAATGCAATTCTTTATTATTAGTCCGATATTTTTATGCTTTCTGTGGTATCTACCCATTTTTGGGGTTACTTTAACAGTTGTTTCTATAATGGCTAGTTGTTTGGCAACAGGACTTATTAGTTATGAAAATGGACTCTCTGTTTTATTTGGTATTCAAGCAAAATTTAACTTAGAACATTTGGATATCAATGAAGATAAAGATAAAGCGCTTGATTATTTGAATAAAATTTACACTAAACCATGGTGCAGAATTTCATCATACTTGGTCGGACTTCTGGCAGGATTTTTATATTACAAGTATTGCAGAAATCCACTAAGGGTCAAAAAATACATTATAATAATTGGATCGATTTTAGCTACATTACTCGGTCTAGTCGTAATTTATAGCACTTACCATTCCACGCCAACTTTTCTCGAATCAGCATTATACAATGGGCTTTCTCGCCTAGCTTGGGCTCTTTTCATTATCTGGCTCATTTTCATGTGCATGACGCGAAACTGTGCTCTTGTGAACAACTTATTGAGTTGTTCATTTTGGTTTCCACTGAGTCGTTTAACTTACTGCGCTTATCTGATCCATCCGATCGTAATAAACGCTTATTACAGAAATTACAAAGCTCCACTGATGTTTTCGCACAGAACTATAATGGCAGTTGTTGCATCTGCACTTGTTTACGTTTATCTAACATCATTTTTATTAAGCATCTTAATCGAAGTACCTTTTCGTGAATTGGAGAAGAAAATTTTTCCGCAGCACAAAGCTGCTGAAGATAATGAATCCAAAGTTGACTAGTCTTAACGATTAGGTAAGCTTTAAATAAAAACAAGTTCATTTGATTTTTTCTAATATAAAAAATAAGCCGATTGGTGCTTTTCTCAGTGAATGAAAGTCAAATTGACAATATGTGAGTTTGTACTAATCTTTGCAGAAAAAAGTTTCTCTTTACGCGGTCCATTGCGCAGAAATTAAGACACTTTTTTGTGCACCAAGTAGTATTTTTATGTTTCCATTCAAAAATACCAATTTTTGTGCAATTATCAAGTCGATAATAATAAAAAAGAAATTGTAGAAGCAATGTAAATTCCATAGAAGTGTATAAAAATAATTTGTATTTCTGATATTTCACCGAATTGTTTATTAACTAATAAGGATAGCCAACGCTGTCGTATCGAGTATTTAATATTCACAAATAAATGCAAGGTTAATCAAATTATAATTCAGGATATGTTTATATAAGTTTGTACCTATACAAATTTGGAATTTAAAAGCTCGAGATTATTCATTGGTTTTGCTTTCCTTAGCAATGAGATACTCCTGTAATGGTTTTATAACAAGATGAAGTGGATTGAGGTAAGCGATTAAGGTGCAAATCAAATTGAATAAGTTAACCTATTCGAAAAGACTTATTCAATAAAGCATTCGTTTAAAGAGTAAAATTACCCATAAAACGTTTTCGGCTGCTTTTGCTTCCCATACAAATAATGGAAATTGAAGCAAGGTTACACACGCTCCAACTGTACTTAATATGCCGAGAAGACGATTGAAGTGTTCAGCGGGAAATCTAAAGTAGACTCGAAAGAATTGTAACCATTACTTGAAGTCGAAATAAGCTTATATCTGGTTGTATTACCTTATCCTCAGAAAAGCAGATGAAACTGCGATTAAAAACGAACGAAACAAAGTTATGAGTACAATTGAAGCATAAACTGCAGCTTTATTATCGAAAAATCGGGCAAAAAGAATTGCAGTTACGCATGTAGTTGTGAACATCATTGGCCAGAAGCCCGATTTGATCTTTTTCAGCTTTCGCACTTTTGGATCAAGTTCATCGTCAGCTTTGTTTACTTCGCGATCCATTATCAAGCCTGCAATCGGCGCTATGACCAACGAAAGTACTTGAACAGTGCCATAAATTTGTATGAAACTAGCAGCTGTTTTATTGTCGGTGGTGATGCGTTTTAGCCATAAGTTCATTGAGCCTACGTACATAATCATATAAGTTATAAGCCACGAATACCACCACTGATGAAGTAGATAAGGTAAAGTGTATAATGAATATCTAAGGGGCAATTCTTTTTCGCTTAAATCTACTGAATTTCTACTACTCGTAAAGCGCGACGACTTTTCAGAGTTGTAATTGCTATGCAGTGCTTTGCGAAACGAAGATGAAAATGGAGTAAATTTTTCTAATGTAACCGGCGATAATTCGGCTAAATTACGACCACAAACAGTGCCATTCTTTTTAAATGTCAACACTTCTTTTGACTCCGAAGCACTGTGCTCGCTCACTTTATCTTTTGGCAATAGTGAGAACGTGAATGCGATCATCAAGAGGCTGAGTGCGACCAAAACAAAGCAACTCCAAAAGAAGCTGAGTCCGTTATCAAACAAATGCTTCAAAATGACAAACGTGATTGCAGAGGCACTGAACGCACCGCTATATAGTGCGATTATCGACGACCGGTACTTCGGATATAGATTTGCGAATTGCATATTCGCGATACGCAATGGTATGCCGCCCAAACAGAGCAATGTGATTGCAGGGAATACCAAGTAGGATCGATCTGTGGATGGAAATGTCAGAGGTTAGTTTTATAATTATTTGCTGGTTTCGCTATTTTTTACGCTTTTTTCCACAAGCATTTAATTGTAAAAAACGAACCAATTTTAACTCGAAGCATAGATTGAAATGAAAATTAAATTTTTACCTTTATTCAGTAGACAAAGCATTATGCTTCCAATGGTTAAAAATGAGCTGAAAAAAAAAGAAAAAAAACAATTACTTCAAAAAGTTTGTCGCCAAAGTTTTCAATGGAAGAGCGACCTTTTCGACGAATATCTTTTAAATGTCACAGTTTTGCGCCATCATTTCCGAGGTAAACCCAATTTTTTATGCATGCAGAACATCCAATTCAAAGCATTCTCTTGCCTTCACGGGAATTACAACTTTCGCTTGATTAAAAACAACTGTTTCGCTGCAAAATTTTCAAAGATTGCATCAAATGGCTTATTCTCTTCTGTTTATTGAGCTCTTATTGTCGAACATAAAATTAGTATGAGAGAATAGGAAATGATGAGACTTTCTTGGCTTACAGCGCGGCTCTTCTCTGCTTTTTCGAAATGCTTATGACATTAACTCTCGCAGCTCGAGCGAGATAAGTGCCTAATTGAAGCATATGGGGGAAGACGCGCCATTATTATTATTATTACTAAAGCTTGAGCTAACAATCTTGTGCTGTGCATTAACTCTTTTACTCTTTCAATTTCTATGCTTTCTATCGATTGTATGAATGTAAAAGCACAAAAAAGTGTTCGCAGCTTCGTGTTGCATTAAACGTGAAATTCATAACTCGGATTCGCTTCGAAACCCATTTTTCCTATTGAATTTCGCTCATTCGAATACTGCATTTGTTTTGTTTTTCAGCGAAATGAAATCATTTTTAAGCACAAAAAATGCATTCTTCGGATCCGAAAAGCGTAGAGATCGCTTTGCTTTCGCTACTTTCTCGAACGCACGAAACAAGTAAAAATAATTAATGAGATCAAATTTGCATGCAAACAGCGGCGAATGCGATCTCTGCGTTTGTCACGAATGAAGTTTACTCTTCTGCATCGTTATTTTCAGACAAAATTCGTCACATTCAAAAGACATTCGCGAAATTTGTTTTTTAATTAAAATAATTAAAACGAGAAAATCATTAACTTTTTTGTTTGCGCGGGCTTTACTAACTTTATAATGAGTCTCACGATCCGCAGGCCCCATTTGTCGAGCAAAAATCCCCAAATGAATGCGGTAAAACCGTTGAAAAACGCTCCAATTGTGTAAGCGAGGTTCAACACTTTATCCTGTTCAATGCATTCGTTATTCTAGTCGAGAAAGATAATCGAGCGAAATTATTTCTTATTAGTGCACAATTTTCAACGCTTTCTTAATTAAACCGCTCGCTGCTTTTTGAATTCGTATGATCGTTGCGCTGCGTTGTTTTTAATTTCGCAGGAAGCGAAACTATTTCATTTGTAAAAAATCGCTTTGCAGCAAATTTTTTCGAACTGTTTCCGTTTTAATAATGAGTTGAATGAAACGTGAACAAAAAACGTTTGCAGATTGAAATTACTTTACTCTTAATGTCGCAATCAATGAAACGAGTCGCAATTAATGTTTATTTTGTGTGTTTTTTTTTCAAATTGTTTTCCTGCACTAACGTGAGTAGCACACTGAACTTGAACTATAGTTACCAAAGTGTTCTTCACTTTCACGCAAAACAAAGCATCTAAACTTAATGGCAACAAAATCAATCTTCGAGGGAATTTTTCTATTGTTCTTGAATTTTATTAGAAAACCTTGCATTCGAATGCAATCAACTCAAAAGATAATTTTTTGGATTTCAGGAACAATGAGTATTGAAAATACAATCAAATCTGAAAAAACTTCATTGAATTTAATAGTGAGTTTGATAATACTTTTTTTAGCAATGATGAGGCACGGTTGTCAAAAAATATAAATATTACATCAGATCTGAGCATCATTACAAAACTTAATTTTGCTCTTTCTCAAGGCTCTGCTGCCTTGTAAGAGTTACTTAACGACTATTTTGTTTTTCACGCTGGACACCGCATTTAAAACTTAATTCTCCCGTTTCACTACAATTTTAATCATTAAAGTTGACATTTATGGCTATGGTTAAGTTTCTTGCCCTGCAATTAAGCTTTTTTTTCGCAATGAAGTGTATGAAGTCAATTACCAAATTAATGTATGACTTCTGCATTGCAATGTAAAAAGCATTTGATTGCATTCATACTAAGCACAAACGATCATAATTCACGGAAAACGTTAATTATGTTTTATATGAGAAATACAAAAAATTGTCTGCAAACCAAAGTTTTGTTGTTGCGATAGCAATTGTTAAAAATCTAATTTATAAATTAATTTGATTGCGAACGAGTGAACTGACCGAACTCGAGACTTAAAAAGTATATAGCGTAAGATTTTTAAAAAGTAGAAATGAACTTAAAGCAAAATCTACCGGTTAGAAACCAGAAATTCAAATTATAGTTTACAACTACGTAAAGCATTTTAACCAGTGAAATATTTCCTGACAACAAAGCTAAAACTTAACAAATATTACGTACATGACATAACAACAGAAACCGTTGTGAAGATAAATGTTAAATGTTATAATTTCTTTTTGTACACTATGGACGCAAAAAATTAAAAACTTCGCTATGAAGTGTGTTTTTCATCAATTAACTTTTTTCTAAAGTAGTGCAGTAAAAAAAAGAGTGTAAATGAAATCGCTAGCTTCACGACATTATACATTTTCAATTTTTTTATTTTTAAGCAATATATTTTAATGCAGTTTTATTTTCTGTTGATCATTAAGTCGACTTTAAAGAGGTTACAGTGATGAACAAAGAGTTGTTTTTGATTTCAAAAAGAAATCGAATACTTTAATGCGTTTGATTACTTTCAAATCAACTTTATTTTAACGCTACTTTTCTAATTTTTTTCATTTCTGCTATAAACACGAATACTAAGCTTCAAATGTTTGAATTCACCAAAATTGACTATGATAACGAAAGATCAAAATAAGGCAAATGGCGTATTTTTAAATGCTCACCAGCAATATGGTACACTCATGTCCAGAAAAATCTTTCAATTATATGCTTTGCCGCAAAGCATGTTTTAAGTAAAATGAAAGATTTTATTGGACACGAGTGTACTTCGATCAATAGATAAGTTTTGAGCTGTTGATGAAAAAAAGTGTCATTTAGAAAAACACACTTCACTGCCACTTGAAATTTTTGTCCACATTAAAGTGTATTTCTACGCACAACTTTTCACTTTTTCCGTTTTCTTTAATTTCAACTCAGTTTCTTCATTTTTAAAATTTATAAGATAGAAATTGTTTTCTAAATTTAAGCGCTGGCATTGGAAGTGCTGCCATTAGTTTCTTCTTTCGTACTTCAAATACTGCTGCTTTGCGCTCATCACAATTTAAACAGACAAATGACCTAAAATTTATTAAATTTTGTAAATTAAATGAGTTTTTTCTTAAAATTACATTTTTCTTTTTTCTACTCAGTGCAGCAACACGATTTTGACTTTCCCTCCATATTTGGTCATCACTTGTTTTCGCAATTTTGAAGTTATGAGTCTATTTTTTCTACGTCTTTCTATAGATCACTCAAACCATATTGAATTTCAGAAGTTACGAAAGGATACAAGTTAATCCAAGTATCTTTACAGCTCGAAGTTATCGAATATCTAAATTTGTTTCATTATAGTCTTAATTTCTTTAATTTAGCTTGTCTTTCTCTTCTAAAACAACATAAATTCATTAGACTAGAATTCTGCATTTTTCGATGCAAAAATCAAAAGTTAAGATGTTTTAACTTTTCTTTATCGTTAATAGTTTCTTTGATAGTCAGAGTCAAAATTTTAAATAAGAGAGAATTCAAACATAGACGTTAAATTTTAGTTATATGAATTCAAATTATTTACTGACTTTCTACAATCAATAGCTGAATTCGTCTGAATAATTGTTTTGAATTTTCATTTCAATTTTGCTTGAGGTAATTACAATCAAAGTCTCGTCAAAGCCATTCGAAAAAAGAAATATTAAAACAATTCGATTAATTCGCTTCATATTTCTAAGTAAATTAATTGAAAATTTGAACAAATGAGTATAAATCGAAATTTTCTAAATGGCAGCATTTCTTTTTTGCTTGAAACCTGCAGTCTTTTGTTTCCCGAACTCTTAATACCATCGATAATAAAAACGAACAAAACTTTGGTAAAAAAGACAAAGTTAGTAAGCTACAGCTCCTACCAACATGTTTTGCAATGATTTACACTTAAAACACTAGTTTTATGTGGATCAGATATCAAAACATTCTTGCAGGAACTGTACATAAAATTATTCTATTAAAAATCATCAGATTAGATTCGCCTTATTGTCAAAAAACTTTAGAAATATTCGCTTTTAATAAATCTTTTTCAAAAAAAAAATTATGATAATGACATGAAAAGTTTTTAGGTATTTTAGATCCAACAAAGATGTGATAAGTTGAGGACACTAAAAACCAATATTTTGCGTTTATTGCAAAAATATTTAATCAAACCAACCTTTTCTTTAGGGAAATAAATTAAGAATGAAAATAAACATAAACAATAGTTGTTTCAATAAGATAATGCAAGAACTTACAAATCTTTTCATCAACCAGATAGAAATTGAAAATATTGGTTTTAAGTATAAAAATCGACTCTATAATCTTTCTTTCATTTAATCTTGATATCAATTTAAAAATTTCTACTGAAGAGAGGTGACCGAAACATGTTGAGTTTGAATTAATATTAAAGATAAAAAGCTTTTATCGCTCGCAACTTTGCGTAAAATTCACTGCTTTTCTAAGGTACAATTGTTAGTTTTTTTCATGCTAAATTTCTTTTGCTATAAAATGCATTCATTCGATCGTTTAATTTGCTGAAGCGAAATTATTTGGTCTTACCTTTGAGAAATCCATCATCGGCGACTCTATCCTGTCGATTTCGTCGAATATTTCGGCAGGGAAATAGTGAATGATGCTTACATTGCGAGTTATTTCAAGTATATCGTCGTTTACTGATTTCTGGCACAAATCTTCATAAATACCCTCATCTTTTAGCATTTGACTTAGCGCGGACCAGCCTAAAATGTTTCCGGTAAAAATTAAATTTTCCAAAAATCCGAATGCAATAATCAATTGCTTCTTCCATGTCGGCGTAAACATTGTAAAACTTTGAGGGAAATTAGAAAAAATTATTTTAAATAAGAAGCACAATCATAAAATATTCAACTTTTCAATTGTTGCTGCTCTTCAGTCGAAGCATATAATGCACTCGCTTACCGATACACACACTCATAGAGGGATGTTGTAACTTCAGACAAATCGTAGACAAGGTTGCACTACGGTTCAAGTGCATTAAGGAAAAAGTGTCCCTTTTAATGAGCGATCAACCGGACGATTTGCCTTTTAAAGGAAATATTCGCAATAAAATTATTTCTTTATTCTGACTGTTCGCTTTAGATGGCTTGCTAAATAAAATGTCTGGGAAATTTATATTTCAAAAGTTCATTAAATTTGCTTTGATGTTGAAAATGCATCATTAGAGAAATTTTTTCAAGTTCACATTTTTTGATTTTTAGTTATTTTTATCTTCAACCATTAGTTTGGCGAAACCATAAAAGCAAAGAGTTTTTAGAATATGAGTTATTATACTTTTCAAAGAAAGATTCTGCGTTTCTTCTTACACTGACCTCATCACGAAAGGAAAATGAAAAAATTTTCTTTTATTCCGAGGAAGCGCAATCAAAAGTAAACGTAGATAAAAACCGAAATCTGATCTATTGCCGGAAATATAATGAGTAAATCGAGATTTACTTAAAAATTTGATTCGCGTCGTTTTTCTCTCGGACAATCATTTGTTTTCTTCTTTTCACGATACAAACCTTTGTCTGATCCGCAAAACGCGCACTGCGAAAAACAAGAAAATTGCACAAAGTTGGCGAATGATTTTCGAGTGAAACTAACGATTTTGTAGTTTTTAAAAAATCAAACCACAAAAGCGTGCAAGATTAATGAACTTAAACTCGACAATGCAGCGAAAGTTGAAGAATTAAAATAAAATAAAATAAACATCTCGACAATTGAGTGTCACTCTTTGAAGGCTAGCGCAGAAATTAAAAATTAAACATTTTTGACGGCAAAAATTAGTTAAGCATTAAGTAGGTTTATTTCTTTGAACACACAACAAATTCATTGTCCAATGATGCTTTCACTGCGACATGAAATCGAATTAAGCGTTTTTTTGTTTCGTAAAAAAACTTTTTTTGCTGTTTATAAAAACGTCAGGTTAAAAAATAACTTAATTATTCCTTACGAGCTGATTTTTTGTTCAACCTTTTCAGCGAAATCAACATTGGCGGTGATTGAGGCAAGCGTCGTCGTGTACGTTGATTACACGTTCATACAGAGCACTTTACTTGCGTTTTCCTCCCAAAACATGTTATTCGGCAGCAAAAATTTGAACACACAGCAAAAACGGGTAAGCATTGAGATTTGACAACCAGAACATCGCTTGATTACGAAAAAGCGGAGAGAGAATTTAGATTTTTGATATTAAAAATAATACAAAAAGTAAAACTTTTAATGTGAGTTGAGTGTGCTTATGGCTTTCAGTATGCAAGTTTTTTTGGTAAATTTATCTGTCGAAACAGCGAGAAATGCGATCTACTTTCGCACTTAAATTGTTGCGACCAATTTTCGAATGACAAATGTTGGAAAGTAAAGTGCAAAAAGTTTTTAAATTCAAGCCTTGAAATACTCAGAATGCACGCCTCAAATTTTTTGTCAGCGCTTTAAATAATGAGTAATTAACGTTATTTTTACAATTTAAAGGCCATTCAAATTTTTAATTGTCATTCGATATTAAATTTAGTGATTAATTTTGAAAAAATTTTTTACGAGAAGCGCGAAAAAAGCATTTGAAATGTAAGCAAATTCGCTTCTCAATGTCAGCGATTCTAATTAACAAACTTTTCGATTTAACTTTTTTTAAGAAAGAAAAATTTCACGATTATAAGCTGCTTTCCTTAAAATTTCCAGTGATTGTGTTATTTCAATGCAATTTAAAATTCAGGATTCGATAAAAAAACCTAAGAATCAAACGAGCACAATTATTGCTAGTGAGAAGCAAACGATTTTTAGGAGACTTAGTTGTGAGGAGAATACCCATCTGCCTTCAAAGTGAACTTGAAAACACTTATTCGCAAGATTAGAGCTTCCATTTGCATAATCTTCAAAGATAGGAAATCTTAAACTAAAAAATATCTAAAATCGCTCGTCATTTTAAATGAAAAAGCTGAAATGTATGATATCAGCTTTTAAAGTCGATAATATTCAAAAGAAATTTGGTTTTTCTGAATACATAGTAAATGATTTGCTTTAAACAAAGCTGTTGAATCATCAGCACGTCTTATATTTGTCAGTCGCAAAATGACGCAAAGCAGTTCTAATGAAACAAAAATGCAAAATTTCTGACCTCATTTAATGATTTTTAGCTGATGAATTTGATAAGATGAATATATTTTAAAAGGTAATACAAACTTTGCTTCTTTCTTCAGAAAGTTTATGTAAACGATATTTTATGGATTTGTTTTTCCTGGTCATAAAATCTCTCATAGGCCTGCTGGGAAACAAAGAGTTTATATGTTTTCGACTTTA